>JBAGKO010032567.1:0-10559 GCA_037177275.1 Acacia concinna | reverse complement strand
CCCTCGCCAGTGCTCGAGTCAGAGAGTGAGTGTGCGAGACCAAGATAGAACAGAGGCAAAGGGTGAGGGTCTGAGCCCGGGAGAGACTCGAGAGGCAAAGGGAGGGTGTGAGACTGGGAGACAGTTAGGGATGGGTACGTCTTGGCAGGGTAGGCGTTGACTTAAACTGACCTAGTGTTGGGATTAAAAATTGTAATGATTATTTTTAAAAAAATAAGATTGAGTAAAAGTAAGATTGGGTAAAAATAAGATTGAGTAATTTGATTTGTATTTGTAATAAAGATTACATAAGTTAATTATAAATTACTTATACAAAAATAAAACTTATTTGGTTGAAATTTTATAAAAGTCACTTTTGATAGGAAATAACTGAAAATGGAAGGAGTTTTATTACATGTAAATATAGTGTGATATTTATACTACATCTGGTCTTAATTATAAGTTTTGGTTAACTCTTTTGCCTTCCTCAATATCTCTAAGAAAACCAACTAGGTCTTATAATTAAGACCGGAAGGAGTCTTATTACACTTAAATATAGTGTGATATTTATATTACCTCTCTGGTGCTAATTATAAGACCCAATTAAATTTTTTTAAAGAAGTGAAGGAAGCAACATAAGTTACTTAATTATAAAATATGTTGTGTTTTATCATATTATATATTAGTTCATAAGTTAAACAAAATAATTTTTAAAAAAATCATAAATTTTAATTATTTAAAATAAAGTAATTAGCTTTCTTATGATTCTTTAAAAAGTTAACTGGGTATTATAATTATGATTGAAAAAAAGTAAATTATATGAAGAGAAGGAAAAAAAAAGATGAACAGTGAATCACAATTGAATCCAATTGCGTACTGTTCACGGCTGACTGTATCGTTGAACCAAACATCATTTTTTTCTCTTTCCTTTCTTCTGCAATTGAAACAGTGACAAATCTCACGATTGGCCTCCCAATCGTGATCCCAAACACAGCCTAAGTATGCATGTAGCCTGATACAAACTTGTTAATACGCTCTGAGCTTGACCTATTTTGAGGCCTGGCTTGGCCTGGGTTTGTTAAGAGGCTTGATTCTTTTTTTTTTTGACAGAAAAATAGAGAATGCTTCAACAACAAATTATTAGGCCTAAATAAAAAACAAACCACATATAAAATCTAATTGAATCCAAAATACATTATAACAAGCTGTATAATTGATACCTCATAATTCAGTCTCAAAACAAAAATATAACAATTTCAGTTCTAACATATAACAATGAGGGCTAATAGTAAGTACTCTAAAATCATAGAATTTTCAATATGATTTCTCCTTCTTGCTCCAACACCTTGAAAAGAATAAATGAAATATATAATATTAGATAACAACACAGATAATAACAACACAATTTAACATGTAAAATTTATCGTAACAGTCCAAAATTTATACATTCAGTTTTTTCTGCAAACCATACTTGTTGTGAAGCCTGAGGTGTTGCAATTTTTTTTTAAAAAAAAATAGGCCGGCTTGATAGACCGAAAAGGCTTCTTTGAGAGCCTTGGCTTGGCCTTTTTAATAAAATAGGCCCAAAAAAAGACTAAGCCTGTTTCTTTTTTTAGACCAGGCCAGGCCCAGGCCCTTGACAGGCCGCCTGGCCTATTCCCACCCCTAGAGACAGTAGAGAGGCAGAGAGCGAGGCTAACAAAGATGGAGAGAGTTGAGAGGCAGAGATCTAAGGATGTGTTTGGTTCAAGAAAGGTTAGATTAGGTGGTGAGGTTGATTAAAGTTAGATTAAGGTGATTATAAATTTGTATAGTTTAAAAAGAGAGGAGGTATGTTTGATTTTTTGTTTAATTCAGGAGGAGGAGACTTAATTTTAAGTGGATAAGTATACACTTGTCTATTTGTTTATATTTTTAATATCTATTAATTTTATATGTTATTTCATTAATTTTAGTATGATAAAATATTTTAATATACTTTTCATAACTCCTATTTTCAATAGTTTTGACATTTTAACATATTTAGAAAAATATCAATACTAAAATAAAGGGATAGACTGAAGATTATGATAAGATATATTTTTAATACATTATTTATGGAATTTGATTGGAAATATTATAGTTATAAATTAAATTATATATAGTAAAATGGGTGAATGAATTAATAAATAATAATAGTTTAATGTTAAAAAGTAGAAGGATAAGAGGAGGGATGAGAGTTTAATAGCAATAGTTATTGTTATTATTGTTGTTATTATTGCCTTCAGGAAAAGGGGAAAAAACGTAAAAGGATGAAGAGGGGGGAAAAAGGAGAACAACTGAAGGGCAAACTTGAAATATTAAAAGAGGGGTAGGGGTATTTCAGTCAAAATGTTATATAAAGTTTTTCTCCCCTCACAAAACCCCCAATTTTGAGGTTTGGTAACCTAGGTGAAGACGTGAAGTTCTCACTAAAAGACAAAATTTTTTTACCTCACCCAACCTCTCCTAATCTCAACTAAATAAGGTTTTTTTTTTAACTTTCAAACCTCACCTTATTCAATCTAACATAAACAAACCCCCAACAAGACACATCATGTTCGAGAGAGACTGAGAGAGGTAGAGACCAAGAGTGAGATTGATTATGATTTAGGATATTTAAAAAATATACGTACACACACATTTAGGATCAAGAAATTTTCAAGATTAGAAATTGGTAGGATTGGGACGGAAAAATTATGAACACCCCTAATTATAGAAGAAAAATTAGAGTAAAGAAGGGGAAATGATGAGAAGGGTAGGGGGAGAAGTAAGTATCTAACTTAAATCCTATGATGTCTTTTGATTTCTATATGACTAGTTGACTACCCCTTCCATTTTATATAGGGAAAATTGTAGTTAGGTCCCAATTAGTGGAACTAATTTCAATTAAATCCCACGAAACCACCTAATTGCATTGATATCCCAAGGGACTTGGGTGCAACTATTTATAAAGGTGAAAAGACAATTTTGCCCCTAAATTCAATTAAAATTAAAACATAAATTAAGATCGCACATTGTGCGTATAATACATTTGTTGAATATGAGGAACGCTGAATTTTTTGTTGTTAAATTTTAGGGTTTATGTTGGTCATCTATTATCTCCAAATCAAGGGAAGTTACCCCTATCAATTGATCGTTAGGTTAGTGGCTTTTATCCATTTTTGTTGTTTATTGTGAAAAGAATGTATTTTGGTATGAATATAATTGGGTTAGGCTCTTTGTGATTCATTTTCTTGCTACCTTGAACATGGAAGAGGGTCTTCATGATTGATGTGATGAAGGAGAAGGGAAAAATACTCTATTTTCGATGCCTTAAAACAAGGGTTAGTATATGTCATCAAAAAGGTGTTCAGAAGTTGTTACTCCGGCCCAAAAAGTTGTTAATAACAACTCTGTTGATCAATTTTTACGGTCTTTGTAATGTTTCAATTTTTTGGGCATATAGGACATATTTATGTGCAAAGATTATTAATTTTATGTTCTCTTTATAACTTTTGTTGTTACCTCATTGCTGTCTTTATGTATATATAACTATGTTATGCGATTTCAAGATGAGTCGTTAATAATGTGCTATGTAGTTGTGAGTGGTTCTCAAGAATCGCAAATAACAATGGTTTGTTTACTGTCACTGAAAAAATTATGACTTGGTCTGGAAATCATATATTATGTTTGGTGCATATATGAGGACAATTTTCAAATAGAGGAGAAGGAGATTTGCATTATGTAGAGGTTAGCATTAAAACAAAAATATTAAAGGAAGGCACTATATATGAGGAGTTGAAAAGAATCATATCATTAATTAATTTTCGATCCTGCAATTTTCATAGACCACTAGTAACATACCCCGTGGGATGCACGGATAAGTTTTCTCCAAATGGTGGTAATACCAATACTAATTTGTCAATACATCATAATTGTACTACTTCTATTTATGTATGGGTATGGATTAAAGTTCATGAATAACAAAGATTATAATATTTGACACTATGTATCACTTCAATGAAAGGTACGTGCAATGGTTACATTATTTATCATTTAACTAGTCCATCCTAACCCATTGAATAGCAACAATTGATTCATTACTCTGAGTAAGCCTAATATAGTCTTTATAGGACCAATAAGTAGATGATTCTAGGAGGACACATCAGTGAAATGAATTATCCATTAAGGTAAAGCTAAACACGTTGTAAGCTCTAATATTTGTCAAGAAATTCCTTAACTTTGCACTTTTTTATCGAGAGAGAGCGCAGAGGGGTTTAGGTGTATTTTGCGTTTGAGGGACAATGACCTTCCTATGATCGCAACATATAGAGAACAAAGGGTACTAATTGGAAGGAAGACCCTTTGACTCTCTCATTAAACAACATCAAAGCACTACAAAACTCACATTCATATATTGTCACCCTCATCTAGTTAATGAGGATTATATATGTCAATGTCATGACGAAGGTCATCTTCAATATCTCCAATCTCACAATCTGACAAAACTTCATCCCTATCTTCAAGAAGGCACAACAGTAATTATTGTGACATTTTAATCAATATGGTGCCAAAGGGAAAACTTATAACATGGGCTTGTGGATACTGATAAAAATTATGCAATGAAGGATTGAATTTTTAATGACATTATTAAACATAATTTGAAATGACTTTGACTTATGCTTTATAATAGTAGGTAGGAAAATTACTAAAGACGATTACCATTTTGTTATATGCTGACATGGTTTAATATCAACAAAATAATATATTACAGAGAAATGGTTAAATTAAAAGAAGAAATTTAAAATATAAAGTTTGATATTGGTAGGCTAATGTGGATGCATGATAATACGATCAAAATTATGAATGTTGAAGGACAACAATGTTGAAAGAATAAACTGGTAAAAAGAAGTGTTGGATATCTTGTGAAAAAGCATCTTCAAATCTAGTAATTAAATGTGCTATTATAGACTTTACTTCTTGAATACGATTCTTGATGAATGTATATTTGGGTACACCATTTCTGCTAATTCTTGTTTCACATTGAGTTTCAGTATCCAATGAAGCAGAATTTTGGTTTCTTCTATTTATTCCAAGGTAGATTGAAGTGATGTGGTTGGTTATATCTCGGAAAGGACATTTTGATTGAGGAGTAGTGTTGTCTTGTGATGAAGTAGCTTGAAATGTAAATGTAGTGTCCAATATATTAGAAGTACTTGGATTAATGGAATTTTCACATCCTTGAAACAAAATTACCCGTGTTGTTTGTGGAAAAGGTATGAAAATAAGAGAATATACCAAATGAGTATAATATAATTCTAAAGATTTACCTTATGTCATATATACTAAATGTTAGAGATGCATTGAAGGCATCATTGGACTCTACAATGTCATAGGATTCCATCTTATCCACCATACCGATGACATCTAATTGGCAAAAAAATTATCAATGATATGAGAAAAAGAAATACACAATGAACGTCATTAACGTAATTTGAATGACAAACAATTTAGGCATCCAGCTTCTCAAAATGAACGGACTAATTGTCCCATTAGCTAAGCTTTGAAAAGGAACTGGTTGGTAATGGTTTCCTTTGATATCAATTCCTTCATATAGGGTTATTTGAGTGTTATAATGAAACATTATAGCCAAATAATTATCACTTGGTAAGTGAAGGGAGTTGTTCCCAACGCATGAGAAAAAAGCTAAAGTTATAGCTTCTTCCTTTTTCCTTCATGCACAATCATCTTGAACTTCATGAAAACTTGTTCATCAAGTAAAACAGCTTCAATCTCCATCTTCTGAATTTGGGAGTAAAGATTGCAAGTTTTAAAATATTCATATATATAAGCATAACATATAAAATGGAACATAAATTACTAACCTCCTTGTCAATCAGAACAAAATGGTAAGAGGGGATAGTATGAGTGCCCTCCTCCTTCACATAACTGAACTTTCAGAGTATTGCTGCTAATATTTCAACTTCGTAAGAGCCTAATGTCAATGAAGCTAAATGTGTTTCGAAAGGAGTACTCATGGTACTGACAATATTCGAACAACATATTAGAACAATTGAAACAATAAACAATAAAACCTTTGTTTGAAAATGTTGTCATGAGATTATTATAGGAAATAATGAGAAGGAAGCATAAATTTTGATATTACCTTCTTCCAAAGGAGGTAGGTTGGTAAATTATCCAACTCACCCAGGTTAACATTGAATATCGAATTTATAAAGTATCGAATTTATAAAGCATTTGGCTTATGAATGAAGAAGAATATTAAATGCCATCAAATTGGAGGAGTAATCATTAATTATAGAAACATTCATTCTCTAATGAACCAAGCCTTGGTCACAAGAAAACATGTCAACGAAGATGAATTCCCGAGACCTTTATTATGCATCATTTAAGTAAGAATTGAAGTTGGAAATAGTTAGTCATTTTTTATGACGAAGTAGAGAGGATCGTGATTTCCGATGACTAAGTATCAATAATTAAATTAAATATTTGTATGGAAAGTGTGTGAAGGAATTTTTGTTTTACCAATAAATTTTGAGGACATAAGGTTTGACCCCTCATCGAAAAAAAAGACGTAAATTTTGACCGTCTTAATTACACAATACACAAATTGTTTTGTTCAAATTCTCGATACAAAACTTTATTTTCACAAATGGTTTGCTCTTTACTTTATTGTGTAATTAATAATATTTTTTTTGTATTTACAAAATATAATCTATCTTACTGTTCAATTTTTGGGCGAACCAAAGAAAAAATTAATTGATGCAATGACTTTCTTCTCATCAATTGTGTTGATTCTAATGATATATAACAATGGTAGGTAGCAATGCAACATTGAAACAAAGTGGAATGAATGCCAATTTATTAACGGGGAAAGAAGATTGGTCAAAGTAGGTGGCAACATTGAAACAACATTGGGAGGAAACAACATTGAAACCAAGCATAAAGAAGGACAATTAATGAATGTGAAGGGAGATTGGTTAGAATGAGAGGCAAGGTTTGAAAAAGAAAACTCTCAAGTTAATGGCTTACATGGCAAGATGACTTGGAGTAAGTGACCAATGGTTGAGATCATAAATGGTGACACCAAGAATGAGGTGGCCCAATGAGTGTTTAGACTATAGGTTTAGAAAATATAATAGATTGGTTCTGTTTTGTGTTAGAGACAAAGATTATGCGCATCTATGCTTGAGATTCTTTAGTGGACTACACTATTTTTTTGCACTTACAAATGGAAGAAGCATCACAGGAGAAGGGTGAGAAGCCAAAACATTACAATAAGAGAAAGAAAAAGATTAAAAAAGATTTTGAAATGAAGGATCGATTGGTTAGGCATTGTGTATAGTTACTTCTCTTCAGCATATTTTCAATTGTTACTTTCTTGATCTGAAATTGTGACTGCCTTGTCAATATAATTGGGAAAGTTAATTAAGATGAAAATGTTTGTATTTCAATTTTATAGAGGGATTGCTTCATGAAAATAATTGGGAAAGTTAAGTCAGTACTACTTGAAAGAGTTGATAAAAAAGACAAAGTTTATTGGGCAAAAGTTCACGTCCAACCTAATGTGTGAGTGTTTAATAGTTGGTTATTTTATGGATTATCAACTTCATCTTAATGTTTGTTATTTTGGTTATGAGGATACTTGTGGGGGGTTCATGTGCTTACATGGTTACAAATGACAAGGTGTCTGATACATAAGGTTATACAGTGCCTAAGTACTCACATGAAAATTACATGATATCAAGGTTGAATGTCTTTTTTGGCTTGTTACACATTTGGACAATATACATGCTTACAAAGTACTTTCATTTGTAGCCGACAAGCATCCAATCAAGAAGAAGAAATAGACATTTCAGTAATAATTTGTAATGAAATGTTAATTTTTTTTCCTTTTTTTTGGTAAGAATGTCAAGGAATGCTTTGAATATTTATTTGAGTAACAGATATAAAAGTTACTTTGGACGAGTATTGGGCATGTTAATAACAATTTTTTAGCAAATGATGACACATTTTGAGCACAGAACGAGAAGTCTTGTTCTTTTTTAAAAAATAAGGGTACATAGGAAAGTTCATCCGAAATATGCACGAAGCATTGATTGAGGGCTATATTGTGAGGAGTGTTAATGCTTATACAAATATATGACAACTTAATGTAAATAATGAAATCCATCAAAATTAATTAGCAAAGTTTGACAAATTTGGCCAAGTAAATATATGTGTTTTTGAGCAAGTAATGACACGTTTTGAGTATGGAGTTATAAGTCTTGTTCTTTTCCCAAAAAAAAAAGACATATGAAAGATTATCTGCAATATGAAGAAAGCATATTATATTAATGATTATAAAAATATATGACAATTGTATGGGAATCATTAAAACCATCAAAATTACACATCACAATTTAACAAGTCTTGAGCAAGTTAATAATAACATTTGACCATGTGATGACACATTTTGAGCACAGAATGACAAGTCTTTTTGTTTTCTTGAAAAAAAAAAGGATATGATAACCAAATGTAAATCAATTGCAAACCATTATAAGTAAGCAATAATGGTGACAAGTGTTAATGATTGTAATAACAAATGATAACCAAATGTGAATCATTATAACCATCAAAATTATGCAGTACAATTTGACAAGTCTTGGGTAAGTTAATAACAACCTTTGACCACGTGATGACACATTATGAGTATACAATGACAAGTCTTTCTCTTTTCTTGACTAAAAAATGTGATAACCAAATGTAAATCAACTATAAACCATCATAAGTAAGCAATAATAGTGACAAGTGTTAATGATTGTAATAACATGATAACCAAATGTGAATTATTAAAACCATCAAAATTATGCAGCACAATTTGATAGGTCTTGGGCATGTTAATAACAACTTTTGAGCACATGATAACATGTTCTAACAACATTTATGTTGGAAAGTTCATTAGCGACATGAATGAAGCATCGATTGAGTATTATATTGGATTTGAGTTCTTACATGTCTTGGCAGTGTGTCGAGCCTCATGGCATCTACCACAATGATAAACTTGTTTGTTTTGAAACTGAGATTCTATTTTATTCCTCTTTGATCTTCTCACGGGCCTTTTAGTCATGGATGGCTGCAAGAATACATGTGTCTCCATTTGAGTCTCATTAGATTTATTAGGACAAGGACAATCATGTGTAGCAACTGGCATCATGCTATTTGTATAAATTTTCTCTTGTGCAAATAGTTTGAAATAATCTTCCACAAACATGTACACATTACTATGATGTAGTTTAATAGCAGCACATGCATGTGCACAAGGTAATAATTTCATCTCCCATGCCAAGCAAGTGTATTTACATGTACCAAGACCTATACAAAGATTAATAACTTTTTTACTAACTGTGATCTCAACTTTAAACATGTTGTCTCCATAATATGAAACAATCATGTTCTCAGCACTAACAATTGTCTCCTTCAATTTCTTATTTATATTAGGCCTAAAGCCATTTTTCTAATTTTTCATTGCCATCTTGCTTGCGAGCATTTTTTTTGCTAATAATTTTTCTCGATGTATGAAAGTTGACACATTGTGCTTCCTCTCCTTCACTATCAAAGTATTAAATGACTTTACAAGGTTGGTCGTGATATCATCCCATCTTTTAAATGGAAACTTGCATAGCACCCAGCGTTGTACATATCCTTACATCTCAACCCAATGAGGCAACTTTGTTGAGAACTCTCTTAGTTTTCCCATAGCCACATTATATTCATCTTCATGTCTTTTATAGGCAATTGAGTCAAGCAATTTGAGTACATATTCCTTGTTAATGCTTGATATCCAGCCTGTGCCCTTGTTGACTTTAACATACTTTGCACTATAATTTTTTTTCCATGTGCCTATACCAAAATGCATGTCTATCACCGCCAAATATATCCTTTGCTGCATGAATAATGGCAATGTTTCGATCTTGCACAATTGTAATCTCCACTGCTATTGTGATCTCTTTCACGTAGTGAAAAAACCAACTCCATTCATCATATGTCTCCCTACTAACTATCATATATGCTAAAGGAAACAATTCATTGTTAGTATCATATGCACAAGTTGAAAACAATGTTCCCTTATATGGACCACTTAGATGGCATCCATTTATGTAAAGAATGCCTCGCCAACCACCTATAAAACCTTTAATGGAGCATCCATAGGCAATGAATAACCACTCAAACTTGCTGCAATTTGAACCTTCCTATCTAACATTTCATTACAAATTATTACTGAAAGGTCTATTTCTTCTTTTTGATTGGATGCTCGTGGGCTACAAATGAAAGTGCTTTGTAATCATGTACATTGTCCAAATGTGTAACAAGCCACCAAAGGTATTCAACCTTGATATCATGTAGTTGTTCACATGAGTACTTGGGCATCGTATAACCTTCTTTATCATGCACCTTGCCATTTGTAACCATGTAAGCACATGAACCCCACAAGAATCCCCATAACCAAAACAACAAACATTAGGATGAAGTTGATAATCCATAAAATAACCAACTATTAAACACTCACACATCAGGTT
>JBAGKO010032526.1:0-10560 GCA_037177275.1 Acacia concinna | reverse complement strand
TCATTTAAATAAATTATAACTTTTTCTTTCCATTCAAATTCACTATTAAAAATAAAATTAAAATATTATCTTTATCCTAATTGGTAAAAAAATTGAATTATTTTTTTCCTCTGCACTTTATTTGTAGCGGTTTAAAACCGCTAAAAAATATTCACTGTCGTACCAACTTTCGCGCCTTTTTTTTAAAAAATTTCAAACCTTAGTAGCGGTTTTTTTAAAAACGCTACTAATATTTTATTTCAAAATTTAAAATTCCTGCCATTTTTTTTGTTACATCTGTAGCGGTTTCAAAACTGCTACAAAATTTCATCCCAAATTTCAAAATTTCCCGCCATTTTTTACAAATTATGTTTAACAAATTTTTTTTATCTTTCATTTGTAGCGGTTTATAAACCGCTACAAATGTTGTAGACTTTGCAACGGTTCAAGGAAACCGCTACAAATTAGTAGCGTTTTTTGGGTAAGGGAGTAGCGGTTTCTAAAAACCGCTACAAAACGGTTTGCAACACACGATTTAGTAGCGGTTTTTTTAACCGCTACTAAATCAATTTGTATCGGTTAAAACGCTATAAATCACACATTTTAACCGCTACAAATGTGTGTTTTTTTTGTAGTGAATGAGTCTGACCAAAAGCCTTTGCATGCTAATAGAGGATATTTTTAGCTGTAAATGGAGTGGTAGATCGTGTCATTTGAAGTTTTGTAAATAAAGTTATGTCTTTCCAAAGTTGGGCTAAAATATGGAAAATTAGAAAAATGACCAAATGAATAGTGCACTTTTGAGGGCCTGCACACATTCACTGCTACGCTATCAATGTATGATATTATTTTTTCCTTAAGGGAAATGAAAGAGCTTTCCATTGAGCTTGGAATTACCGCATTTCGATTTTTCTAGAATTAGTTATGATTTTTCAAAGTTGGTCAAAATTAAGGGACGGATGAATAGTAACATGAGGTTCAAAAATTTGTATTACTTATTTTTCTAACTTAAAGTCATAACTAGTGATTTCAATAGTTCTAATATGGTAAGGTAAAAGGTATAAAAGGAAGGTGTGACAGACGCGACTGGCTTTATTGTGATCTTCAGGTAAGACATTTTCCTACAAGTATTTGAGCAAAGGGGTCTTCCAATCCCAAGTTAAATGGATAGATTTTACCATACTTGTACCGAGGTGAATTGTAGGATGCTGCAAGAAGATTACTAGTACAATTGTCAGATGGTCTGTATGAATAAAAGACTCCAAGCTAGTTAAGGCATCTACCTCTTTGTTCTCTTTCCTTTCTTTTAGGTTATTTGGAGTTAGTTAAAGCCTAAAATCAGGGCTACAACTAAGTTGTAATAAGCTCGCATACGACAATATCTTACCTTGTAAGACCCATCTATCTACTTGGAGACCAGTTGAGTCACTTCAGACTTTCAGATGTTTAACTCCTATTTTCTTGGCCAGTTGGAGGCTTATGATTAAAGCCCTGTACTCGGCTTCGTTGTTTGTTACCTTGAAGTTGCTGCAGAGGGAGTGTCAGATTACATCGTTGTTTGGTGAGATAAGTATCATGCCCAGACTAGTTCCCTTCATGATATATAACGTCTACATAGTGTCACAATTCTTTCCCTTTATGAAGAGTAGTTCCTTATATGCCTCTACCTGCATTTCAGAGGAGAAATTTACTATGAAGTCTGCTAGGACCTAAGATTTAATGGACGTTTAAGGTAGATATGTTACATCAAACTCATTCAGTTGGACTACCTACTTAATTAGTATGCTTGATAGTTCAGGCTTGTACAGAATGCTTTTCAGCGGGTAAGTTGAAACTACTGCTATGGAATGACATTAAAAGCAGGAGCGTAGCTTTCTAGAAGCTTATACAAGTGAAAGTACCAATTTCTCCAAGTGGGAGTATCGGGTCTCCATGTTTAATAGAGATTTGCTAGTGTAGTAGAATGGCTGTTGTTTCCTTTGATCATCTCGTACCAAAATTGCACTGACCGCTCTAGGCAAGGCTGCTAAGTATATCAACTAAGTTTCCCCACCTTTGCTTATATAGGAGTGGAGCGTCAGTCATGGATTGCTTTGATTATTGTAAGGTCGTTTCACATTTGTCATTCCATTCAAATGTTATGTTCTTTCTCAGTGCGTCAAAGAATAAATGACATTTCTTTAAAGACTGAGAGATAAACCTAGTGAAAGTGGTGATGTGGCTGGTTAGTTTTTGAACATCCTTGACACACTAGGGTAATGGTATTTCCAAGACAAATTTGATCTGTCCAGGGTTCACTTCAATCTCTCGGTGTGATACCAAGTAACCTAGGAACTTGCCAGAAGTGACTATGAAGGAGCATTTTTTTAAGGATTGAGTTTTATGTTATATTTTCGCAGGAATGTGAAGGCTTGTTCCAAGTGCGATACATACTGATCTGCATGGAGAGACTTAGCGAGATATCGTCTATGTACACTTCTATGGTTTTTCCAAGCAATACGGAAAATGTTTTGCTCACCAATCGTTGGTAAGTTGCTCCAACGTTCTTAAGGCTAAAGGGTATTACCTTGTAGCAGTAAGTCCCCCAGTCTGTTATGAATAAAGTCTTCACTAGGTCTTCAAGGCACATCAAAATTTGGCTGCACCTAGAAAACGCGTGCATGAAGCTTAAAAGCTCGTTGCTAAACGTGGTATCAACCCGCGAGTCTATTTGAGGTAGATGAAATGAATCCTAAAGGTAGGCCTTATTCAAATCGATGAAGTCTATGCACACTCATTGTTTCCCATTCTTTTTAGGTACGATGACTATGTTGGTTAGTTAGTCAGGGTATTGAACTTCTTTGATAGACTCGATGTTAAGGAGTTTTTGTACTCCCTTATTGATAATTATGTTTCTCTTTAGGCAAACTTTCCTCTCTTCTACTTGATTGGCCTAAAGGTATGATCAACGTTGAGGTGATGCATCGCCACCTTTAGATTTATCCCTGTCATGTTTGCATGGGACCAAGCAAATTAGTCTATATGGTTAGGTAAAAAGGACACAATCTTATCTCATACATTAAAAGATATGTTAGATCCCAAGTAGACATTTCTCTCTGTTTGTTCTGGGTATAAGCTTACTTCTTCCATTTCTTCAGTTCTGGTCTGACCATGAGCTTTGACTGGGCCCTATAATTGTTATGTCGTATGTTCCTTCTATGGTTTTAAGGTAGAGCAATAGCATTATTGGGTCATCGTCTAGTATCCATGGTCTACATTGCAACATATTGTAAGATGATTGATAGTCCATGACCTGATATTTGATGGGCAGGTTCATACTGACAACGAGGTTAGAAGGGTACTCTCCCCTAAAGCGTAGTCAAGGGTGCCGTTGCCAAAGAATGCCAATGAAGGTACTTTGACCATCTGGGACTCAACACCTATTTCACGTATTGTCCCAATGTAGACGATGTTAATCGAACTACTTGAGCCAATCAACCCCTGTTTGATGTCAAAATTGTCTAAAAATATAGAAATTACTAAGGCGCTATCATAAGGGTAGTGTATCTCATGAATTTTTCATTGGAAAAGGCGATAGGCTTATCGCTATAAATGATTTTGTCCTTCATAATCACCATGGAAGTTGCACCACTTAGTTTTATCCCTCTAGTTAGCTGAAGTCTGCATCATGGGAGGTCATTTCACGTCCTTGCCTAAGTCAAACATGGCTCGTATGGGCTTACTTGCACTCAAAGAGAAATTATAATCCTTTAGCCTGGGTAGGACGTCTCTCCCAATAGAATGGTCTACGTTGTTGGACTATTGTTTGTCTCGATATGTGGTCAAATAGGGTTTAGCTCTCCATCCTTGATTAGATCGCCTTGAGCTCTGACTTCTCCTGTATATTGGTTCGTTTGACTCGAAGCGACATTAACGCTCATTGACTTTGTCTTCTTTCGATTTGATTTGGGCCCAAGCCCAAGCTAATACGTCTTCCATGGAGCTGCATGTATACTTGGTTAGCTCTTTGTAAAGGTCAGAATCGAGGAGCAAACCTTTATTAAATACAGTAATGGCAATTGTAACGTCACATTGAGGTAGTAATGGCAACTGTAACGTCACATTGAGGTATGTTGACCTTCTCTTTGTTGAACCTTTTGAGGAAGTTTTGTAGAGATTCATCCCTTCTTTATATAATCTTGTATAGATCGTTGGGCTATTTTCTAAGCTTTTTACAAGTTGTTGTATGAAGGCATTATTCAAACATGTAAAAGATAAGATTGGCTGGGATGGTAAGAGGGTGAATCATTCTATCACTGGTCTGGCCAGGTTAGACTCGAATCCTTTGCACATGTACGCCTCTCATATATTTCAGGGAATAGCAACAGTATGTATCTTCTATCTGTAGTGAGCCATATGATCATCTAGGCCAGTAGTGTCGTACAATCAAAAGTTGGGGAGAGTAGACTTCCTGGGTATGTCCACCAAGGCAATATCCTCCATGAAAGGTGAATTCACAAAGCTTCCGCGTTCGCTCTTTTTCAGCAAGACGAGCATGCCTAGAATTCTGAGCATTAGGGCCTTCAGATCGCTCTATGCTCCAATCAAACTTGAATTCGCACTCTCTTTAATTTTGTAACTGGAGGGGAACAAGAACTAAAGTGGTGAGACGAGAAAAAAGAGTTCCTTCCATCCTTACTCTGATTATCATCACCGTTATAGCTTTTCTTTGCCTCGCTTTCTTTTTTATTCTCGTTGCTCCTTCTCATTCACGTTGGTTTTAGTTCTGTGAAGAATGGTGAAGATGATCCCCAGTATGTGTTGTGACTTTGCTTTTTATGCATATAGTGTTTTTTTAAGGTTTTCAATTACTTGCCTTCTAAAATGCTGCCATGTCTGTCTTAATAAAGTAAGGTAAATGAAAATATAATAAAAATAGTAATAATAATAAAACTAAATTGATTTATTTTTTCTTTTCGTTTTTTGAAAAACTCTATTTAATATTTTTTTGTTATGATTTCTTTCCTTATCTTTAAAACTTATATTTTATTTTGAAATCCCACAAAAAATGCCCAAATTTGATATCTTATAAAATCTCACCAAAATCTTTTAAAATTACTCATATAACTTTCCAAATATATTCAAAATATGCATTAAATGTACAAAATATAGAGAGTTATCATCGGTTTGGCTAGGTTAAACTTGAATCCTTTGCATATGATGTCTCTCATACATTTTGGTGAATAACGATAGTGTGCATCTGTTGTCTGTAGTGAGCTATGTGCTCATCTAGGTCAGTAGTGCCGTCATACAATCAAAAGTTGAGGAGAGTCAACTTCATGGGCATGTCCATTAAGGCAATATCCTCTATGAAAGGTGAGTTTGCAAAGCTTCCCCGTTCACTCTTTTTCAGTGAGACGAGCATGCCTGTAATTCTGAGCATTAGGGCCTCCAGGCCCTACACCTTCTTCCTCTATTATGGGGGCAGGTTTGCGACTGTAGTTGCGAGTATGTCACTCAACGAGTTTTGATCTCTCTTGAGGCAGTTGTTAACCCTAACTATTCTAAGCTTGTACATGTGTTCGTTGTTTCGCTTACCACAAGTTTAACGGGTCGTAAGTAGTATAAAGGATTGTCGTTTCTACGAAGAATATGTCAAAAGATGGTTAATTAACACAACTGTGCTCTTAATTAGGTTATAGGAAAACATTTTTGAAATTTTTTCTCTTTAAAGAAAGCAAAATTAGTTCTAAAAAATGCAACTGAAATAAGCAAAGTAAAGTTGATTATATTTCAATAATTAAATAAAGTTTAGAATTATCTATCCCTTTTGTATTTCCTAAGATTATATTAATTCCCTCTTAATTAGCATTTCAATGATTATATGTGTCAGTCTAAGGTTTAAAAGCATTTAATTTAGCTTTATCAAGTTAAAACCAAATTTATCTCTTCATTAAATTGCACAATCTCTTATTACAATTAACAAAGATCAATTTTAAGAAACAACCTTGATGTGACAATGCCATATTAGTAAACATATTTATATTTTATTAACAAACCATCCATTTATGATATAAATTTCAAGTCAAACGTGATTTTAACCAAGTTCTATACCTAGATTAGCTTTTTCAAGTCAAACCTAGATGAATAAATCAAGCTAAATGGTGGCCGGTCATTTAGAAGTATTAAGTAAGGGATAAAATTAACACATATATATCATTACTACTAAAAGAGAGGAATAATCAATGTTTAATGTATATAAATGTTTAAAATAATCATAAGGCAATAGGTTTAGTTGCTCATAATCACAAAATAACTATAATTATGTAGAATAATTACAACAGAATGTCTAGATCTGCATTAGCTTCAACACACTTTGTAGTTGGCTAAAGCATGTCAAACAAAAGGTTCAGCTTGGCGTTGGCTTCAGCACACTTTGTTGTTGGTTGAAGCATGTTAAATATTAACTTTTTCCATAGCTTTAAGAGCTTTAAAATTTATTTCTTAATTCATGTGAAGACTTTCAACTCGTTCTCATCTCTACAAAATGAGACAATCAATAAATTCTAAATATCTTTTTAAGAATATATATCAAACACATGGTTCTAACACAATGATATTTTTTCTTTAGCTTATATGCATATTTTCTTATATAAACTCTTTTCTATATAATACTTGATTCCAATTCAGTTAAAAATGCAAGAAAGTGTGCTGGAATTTACTAGAGTTAACATGTCTCTTAATCCTATTGGGGTCCTCGTCTGATTGTGACCTTAAAGGATTGTTATCTACCAGGATCGCATTTGTAGGGGTTTCGTTAACCAACCCAGTGGGTTGAGGATTCATACCTAATAGGTCACACATTGGTAGGACAAAGTTCTTAGGCATCCCCCATGGTTGTTCATTTGGGTTTGTTGCTTACGACATGTGTCCAGATCATCATGAACTCAGAGTGACAATAAAGGCTTGAGATGCAAGCTGCTCTTTCAAACTGGAGTTCTCCTTTTCCAGTTGCTGGAGCTGCTCTTGTTACAAAGTGTGGCATTCTTTCTGGTGTGATACTAATTAGGCTTGTTCAGCAATCTAAGTGGCTCGCTTCTTCACCATCTCAACTAGTTGACGCTTTAGAGTTTTCCTGACATGGTCAAAGAAACAAAAGAATGCAAAAAGAGAATGTATACAAATTTTTCAAAAACAATGTTGTTGGGTCCTCAAGGCAATGCGAAATTGTTTGTGCAAAATTTAGATTTAAGAGATTTAATAAAAGGGTCACCAACAACTATATTAATGCAAATAGATAGCAAATGTGAGTCATGGAAATGATGATTTTATTGATGATTGTATTCATAAATACAAAGAGCAATTTGATTGTAAGACTTGTGGTCTAAGTGAGTCATTTTGTTGTCAGTGTAAGTAGTGACAAGTGAATAAATAAATTTCATAGAGAAAGAGTGAGAGCAATGATTTCAATGTGCCTCTGCCATTCTTTTCTATGGATTTATAGGCATGATCTCTCCTTAGCCATTTCTAAAATTGTAGAGTAGATTAAGTCCTACTTCCAAGGAACATAGTTCCTCCTTTTGTGGGGATGAGGTTTGTTATTTTGACTGGGCTTCACCTGGCTGTTACTGTATCACGATATTTCTTTTTCTGTTGTGAGGGGCACATGTCTTGAAGTTCTCAGAGAGGTAGTTTTTCAGTCTTACAGGGGTAGTCCATCGTACTGGGGTAAGATATACTTCAGGATCTGTTATAGGTTTGCTGAATTGAACAACCTCGTTGGGCTTATATGCAAGGTTGGGCCTACTCTGTGATTAGGCTTGTGACTAAAAGATTACTTTAGGAGCCCACAATACTATTATGATTATTTTTTATGATATTTAATTTGATTGAAACATGATACCCTCTCCAGTCCTTTTTAAAATAACTTCATTCCTTATTTTGAAAAACGAACTAGTGATTAGAATTAGTTAAAACAAAGACCGTGTTAAAAATGTCATGTCTTTTCCAAATATGCTCATATTTATGAAAAAAGTATGAGATAATGAATACTCCCTCCGATCTACAATAAAGGGCACTTCTAGAAGAATAACTTAGTCCATAACATAGGGCACTTGTAAAATAATTAATGCTTATTTTTCAGTTTTATTCTTATAATTAATGTTCATTTCTAATCTGCCCACTCATAAAAATTTCAAACAAATTTTTTAATAAGAGTAAAAGTGGAAAAATTGCAATTTAGGACATATTAAATGAGTTAACTACTACTTCTTGTTTCCCGTAAATTAGTTGAAGTGCCCTATATTGTAGACATGAGGTAGTATTAGTGTAATATGAGAAATAATGTGAATAAATGATTATATGAGAGAAAATTAGTGGTGAGTTCTAGATAATTATATAAAGGAATTTATTTAATAGGGGTAAAAAAGGAAAATGTAGTTTAAATTTTGAGATAAAGAAATAAATTTGCTTATATTAAGGACCAAATATAAGAGAAAAAAAAGTTGCTTATAAAAAGGACTGAAAGGAATAATATATTTTAATATAGGGTATGGATATTTTAGTCATTTAAATAATTTTCTTTTTTCTCTATTTTCTTTTGGGGAAAATCCTATTAAAAGACTGCTAAAATATATAAAGGACGATTCAGTGCTATAAAATCGGGAAATTCCAACTTTACTTATTTATGTAAATGACACTGGATTTTCACGTATTTTTACAACAACAATATTCCAATTTACAACAACTATTACATAGTATCTAAATGCCTCTATTATTGTGAATTGAGATACTCTTGTTGTGAAAATTTAGGGGCATTTACGTAAATTAAGTAAATACACATAAATTTTCATAATAAGAGTATCTCAATTTACAACAACTCAGAGCTTGAATACATATTACCTAAATGCCTCTAATATTGTGAATTGAGATACTATTGTTATGAAAATCTAAGGGCATTTACGTAATTTTATAAAATTTCAAGATTCAAAAATTTCAGATTCCTACCAACAGATTGAATTGGAATTTCCCAATTTTGTAGCGTTAAATCATCCCTTATACATTCTGATGGTTTTTTTTTGTTTGGGATTTTCCCTTTTTTTTTGCCTCTGCCAACTTTTTTTCCTATCCAAATTCCAAACCAAACATAAAGGTCATTTGAGATAAATGTCATTTTTGATAATTTATTTCAGTGCCAATAATGATTATTTTGTTTCAGTTTTAGTACTAAAGAGGCTATTTGAATCCGACGTGGTGACGAGGAAAAATATTCAGTCAGATTTTTGTCACAAATTTAAAAACCCACCTTTCTAAAGAAAAAAGATAAAAAAACATAATTAAATAAATAAAAGATAAATAAATTTTCACTCCTTTAATATTTTAATTCATAATTATAAAATTTAGGGAAAATATCAAAAAAAGACATTGGAAATATACAAATTCTAATTTAGAGCAACAAGATTTGAAAATCCTAATTACGTCTTTTTGTATTTTTTTTGCATAATTACGAAAATGTTACTGGATTTTTAATAACATAAGTATCGTAATTCATAACACCAGAAACATTTAGGTACTATGTATTTACGCTGTGAGTTATTTGTGCTACTGTTGTTAATTAATATATTCTTATTGTGAATTATGATATTTGTGTTGTTAAAAATCCAGTGGCATTTTCATAATTACACAAGTACAAAAAGACTGAATTGAGATTTCCGAATCTTATTGCTGTGAATTAGGATTTTCATATTTCTAATGTCTTTTTCAGGATTTTCCCTAAAATTTATTTATTTTTAAGGAAAAAGACAGAAAAATACCTTGAAACTATGTAAAACCCTGGGAGGTGTCTCCAATTTGATAAATGACAAATGAGTGCTTGGGTACTAATATGGAATATTGAAATCTTGGGCAAATGACCAAACTGACCCTTAGTGACTAAATAAGCTAATTAAAAGCATTTGCTGTTGTATTCTCAGTCACGCATGACAGAAAAAAAACCAGTAGTAGAGAGAGAAAGTCGGAAGCTGAAGGTGAATGGAAGGGAATGAAAAAGCAAGGAAATGTAAGTAATTTGAGAATGTAAGTGTGCCTTTCTTCCCTTTCTTAATCTGAAAAGTACAAGGAAATTAAGATTTTTTAGATGTTCATGTGTTTCTTTCTTACATAAGTAAGTTTTGTAACTAGAGAGAGAGAGAGAGCTTCACCCATACCACCTTTTACTTGTGTTTCTTGTTTAGTTATACGTTTATATGTATATGAAGTAGGTGATATAATGCATTTGGTTGTAAGCTAGGGTTAGTTATGATGAAACGTGGGTGATTGAGGGATTGGTGTGTTGATAGCATGTGTATGAAGTATGAGGATGAATAAGAAGATTAGTGTGAAGGTGATTAATTGAGATGTAGTAATTTTCTTATTAGTCTTATCGTAACTAGTTGAGTTTTAGTGAACCCTATTTAGTTGTAGTCATTACCTATTCAGTTGTAGTCAGTGACTTTTGCGTTTTAGTGTTTGCGTATTTAGTTGTGTATTTTATATATTGAGTAGTTGATATGGTCTATTTGTTGGTGACCTAGGGTTTTATGACATTATGTGTGGGTAATTGAT
>JBAGKO010032485.1:0-10560 GCA_037177275.1 Acacia concinna | reverse complement strand
CTGGGATTGTAGTTCAATTGGTCAGAGCACCGCCCTGTCAAGGCGGAAGCTGCGGGTTCGAGCCCCGTCAGTCCCGATGGATAGAAATCCAATAAAAAAATACATCAATTCATTTCTTCTGTGAAAGGAAAGGGAGTCAAAATAACAAACATAATCTCATTCCTAACAGGGATCTCTCTTTTTTTTTTTCTTTTTTTCGTTTCACATTTCTCATCAAACGGATAGGGTAATTTCCATTTCTTCAACTAATACTGATTGATGGAAAAGAAACATATGTGGATTAGCACAATTATTAGTAGCGTCGTATTCAGGATTCCAAGAGAAAGAGATACTGTACTACTAGACCTGGCTTTTTCGATTACTCCCGATCTGTGTAATGAAATAGAGTACTATAGAATATGTTTACAGCGAACACACGCACACAAATGGAATTTCCACGATACAAAAAAAAGGAGTTTCTTTGATTTTGATAGAACACTTTAGGATTCAAAGTTTATCCATTTCTCGCTCCGATTTTGTATAACCTCAAGCACTAAGTACCAATTTCAATTCCTACTTATTTGCATTTTAAACAATCTATCTCATTCCAATTTCACACTGTTGATATATGTTTATCCTATTACTAATCGAAGGATGAGAATATTAAAAAAAAAAAGTAAAGGAATTTTTTTTTTTTATTGGATCAGAAAAAATTTTTTGAATTTGGTATGGATAAAAGATCTTCCTATGTTATACTATTCAATTCTTGACGATGAATCGATTTGATAGTTCAGATATTGTTATTCATGATATTGATCCGATTCGATATCATCGAGATGTAATTTATACCATTGAATTTACCGACGAAAGCTTTATCATCTCTATGGGATTAAATCCCGAGTTATTGCGAATTAAAGA
The DNA here is from genome assembly GCA_037177275.1 of Acacia concinna. Taxonomy (NCBI): domain Eukaryota; kingdom Viridiplantae; phylum Streptophyta; class Magnoliopsida; order Fabales; family Fabaceae; genus Acacia; species Acacia concinna. The sequence goes on along the minus strand of JBAGKO010032485.1, from coordinate 9,663 downwards.
GAAATCTAACGATGAGATTATGGAAGTAAATATTCTCGCATTTATTGCTACTGCACTGTTCATTCTAGTTCCTACTGCCTTCTTACTTATAATTTACGTAAAAACGGTAAGTCAAAGTGATTAATTTGACTTAAACTTTACTTCTTAGTTCTTATCAATGCAATGATGGAAGAAAGAATGAAAAAAGATTTCAATTTCGCGTCTTACTCTTAAATGAAATGATCGGACTAGAATCAGCAGTATTCCATGAAATCTGATAGTATGGTAGAAAGAAATAGGTTTTATTTCTTTCTACCCCATACTATCTATTATTGTAGTGTATAAAGTTTTACTCTATAAAAAAGATAGAGGTTTAATATGAATCGATTTACAATATCTATCTTTATATATTCATATATATAGAATATCAATCGCATATATGTAATGGACATAGCGTCCAATTTTTTTTTGTTTCATCTATTTGATTTGTATTGGTTCCAATCAATCTGAAATAATCAAAAGGCAACTCTTTTTTCGTCCGATTTCTTATTATTTTCAAGACCAATCCCGGTATCATATTACAAAAGAAAATCAAATAATCTTTTTAGCATTCCGAAGAAGTAATTGATTAAATTAAATAGTTAACAGATGATCTAGGGGTTCTATGGGAAACTTTTTCCTATTTCAAAAATATTAGTAAAACCCAACCGATTTTTAACGTTTGAACCATGATATGAAATGAAAACATAAATCCAATTTGGAAACTCAAATAAAATAAATCAAAAACCAAATAATAAAACAAGCCATAAGCACGTAATATGTGACTCGCCAAAGGCAACGGCAATATCTTATTATGTGTAGTATTTCCTTAGACAACTACTATGTCTATTTTGTTTCCTATAGAAAGTGCGCTTAATAACTAATAAAAAACGGATTTCTTTTCTCTTTGAAAAAAGTGAAAAAAAAAAAAAGGGGGATAAAAAAGAGGTTCCGCGGTTCCTCATTGTCCATATATCACTTTGGTAAGAGCCAGTTCATCGAAATTTTAGAAAGAATAAAGAATTTGGTTGGAATAAGTTTTCGATTATTTGTATTACCTTGACTTTCAAAATACAAACATGGGAAAAAGTCAAATATTTGTTTAATTGAAAGAGTATTTTCTATTTCTATATTATCCATAGAATACATTATTCCATTCCAATACACTATAATTCCGAAATGCAGATATTTTTGAATTAATGAATTAAATAGAAAACTAAAATTTCAGAACCCATCTATAAAACAATGGATACAGTTTTATTTTAGTTTTTTCCCTCAACTCACTTAGTAGTATTTTTAGAGTCCACTTCTTCCCCATACTACGAGGGAAAGGGAAAATGTAAAGACTACCATTAAAGCAGCCCAAGCGAGACTTACTATATCCATGTAAATTATGTCTCCTATTTCTATCAATATGAAGGAATTATTTCATTTTTTTATTGTTCACTAAAAATAAATAATAGTGGAATCACTGGCACAGAGTCAAAAAGGGATTCTGGCCTAACATCATTGACGAAGGAATCCAATAAATCCAATTATAACATCTAACAAGTTCTTATATGATTTCTAGTATAATCAGAAAAAGATATCCGGAGACACCCTTGGAAGTATTAAGGGAATGAATGTTACTAACAGGTAGGAATAATAAGACCTATGTTTTTATTTTGATTTAGTTGTCCTCGATTTCATTAAATAAAAAAGGATATTATTAAAAAATTGGAAAGAATATTAATTTCTAAATATTTAAAATCTTCTAATTATCTAATATATTAATAAATATTTCTATTTCATTTTTCAATTTATTAAAATATTTAAATATGTAATTGGAATATTGTTATTTTTTTAATAAAATGGAATATGAATAGAATATTATTTATAATTATTTAATGCATGTGTGTGTGCGCATTAAACTTCTAATTTTGCAGAAGTTGTTCAACATGTGAACGACCTTTATCACCCGCAGATTCTCTCTTTTCTTTTTCACATAAATCGTTTTTAACGTGAATGATTTGCATAAATAATTTACATTAAAAATGATTTTGTGTATAATATTATGGTAATTATTTATATATATATATATATATAGCATTTTAGTAATTTATGCTACTATTCATCATATTTTAGTAAAAAAAAGCCTAAAAAATATAACCACAAACACATATGAGCAAATATAACTATTTCATGCTTCTAAGTCATTGTTGGTATATAACCCTAAGAACCAAAAAAATTATATAAAATATATGCTCCTTGTGTGCTTAATATCTATATATATATATATATGTATGTATGTATGTATATATGAGCTAGATAATTTAGTTGTAGAGGCTAAAATATAATTCAAGTTACTAAGGAAAAAATGTGTGTTGATTTTAGTAATTACACCATTAAATTATTAACATTAGAACTACTTCTTGAAGAATTAAAAGTTATAGCTGCTTTGAAAAATTGATTAATATGATATACAAGAACAAAATTAATTAAGACCTTGTAATTATAACCAAATCTAATCACAACTAGCTTTTATATTATGAATAGAATGAAGCATCATGTATTAATTACTATTCATATATGTAATAAAAATAGTTAATTTATAGGTTAAAGGGCATTTGTGCTTTTCCCGAAGGGTAATTTTACCTTAAAAGTTTTTTGGAGGACAATTTTAACTCAAAAGTTTAAAAAGTGAAGCAATTTTGCCTTTATACATTAACTCTCTTAGTTGATTAAGTCTCTGTTTGGATGTCACAAAATAAGTGACTTTTGTGGCTTTTTTGGCTTAGCTTTTATAAGCTAAGTAGCTTATTACAATTTTGGTATTTGGATAGCATAAGTTGGTTGAAGCCAAAAGCTCAAAAAGTAGCTTCAAAAGTTGAAGCTAAAAAGAGGAGCTTTTGTGGCTTTTCCAACTTTGGGGAGAAGAGAGAGAAGGGAAAAAAAGTATTATTTGGTTGAATTTTCTATAAAGTCGGTATATTGACTGTCTCAGAAAATTTCAAACTGACTGTCATTAGTCTCCAAATAATTTATGGATACTCCTCAATTTTTCTTATACATTATTTCCATCTTTATCCTTGGTTGGGCCACAAATTACAACTATACTATTATATTTCTGAAATTCGGATTTTTTGACAGAATTTTCACCCAATTTTGAAAATTCATATCTAATTGTACAAATACCAAATTAAGGTGATTCCAAAGTTCAAATATCCCTTATTAAGTCTACTTTTAGGGAAAAATACTTTCTTGGTTCAATTAGGATCAGAAAATTCCCAGTAATTTCATCTTTGAACACTGCTCTGGAAACTAACAAATTTCACTGGGTAAATTTCAAAAATTCATATCTCTTAATATATACATCCAAATCATGCAAATAATATATCAAATTAAAGCTTAAAATTTCTAGTTTTAGACTGAAATGTTTCATGATTTTTGGACATCATTTGCTTAAGATAAACTGATATACAATAAGACTGCTGCCAGTCTTATTCTAGAAATTAGCCAAAACTTATTTTGTCTATGATTGTTACATCAATATTGACCATTTTATTCCCCTTAGTTACACATCTCTTACTTATTTTTAAATAAAAAAATCACTTTTCTACTTATCATTCAAACATGTTTCATAAAAAAAAAATCCCTTCTGTAAAGTCACATCCAAATACAACAATTTCTGATAAGTCACTTATTTTTCTTAAACTACTTATCATAAGCCCATAAAATAAATAAGCCACTTATGCATCCAAACAGAACTCAGAAATGCGTATCCTATATTGCTTTTTTATATCTATGGATACTCACCTACGATATGCGTATCCTATATTGCTTTTTTATATCTATCTATCTATAAATAGTTTATCATATGGTTCTGGGACAAGTGTTGAGAATCAGAACCTTGTTAAGCAGTTAACTAGCAAGTTGCGAGATCGAATAGGCATCAAGCAGGAGGAGTTAATTTAGTTTTGCTGATGTATACATGTCTTTAGTTTTATTATTGTTTTTAAATAAAAAGAGTAAAATAGAATGTGACTGTCTTCTCCTTGTGGCAGGAGAGAAAAGGTCCATGAATGTGTCAGAGAAGAGAGTCAGTTAACAGAGTTTGTCGCCATTGAAGTTAGTCAAGGGGGAGCACGTGCTTGTCGTAATGTGTGAACGAATAACTACCCAGACTAAGTAAACAGACCAAACCACAAATCACAGTAAAAAAAAAAGCACTGCTACTAGTGTGTTTTGTTGTGTTTCTAGCGTGAAGTTAAGGGATGGAGATGGGTAAAAGATGAAGTAGCTGCTTTATTAATATCAGGGGATTAATGAGATTAACAAGTCATCTAATTGTCAATGGAAGAGGTCCTTTCTATACTATATATAAATTATCAAGTGGTTTGTTTTCAAATGGAGAACATGGGAGATGACAGCTAGCCAGTGACTGGTTTTAAATAACGGACCAATTATTCAAAATTTGGAGGCATTGCGGTGATTAAGGCAAGCCAATACCCAAGACAAGACCCAAGAACTATTACCCCATGTGACTTCATTTATAAGCAAAAACCAACCTTCCTCTCAACCAGCTTTCATATTGGACTATTGGAGTGAACAAGCTATATTTACCCTAACAAAACCGCGTCGCATTAAATTAAAACAGGGCCAATATAATTGTTTGTCCTTCAAATTTAATTCAATTTTGATTTTGGTCTCTCAAATTTACTTTCTTTATAACAATTGGTCCCTAAAATTTAAAAAAGACTTAGTTTTGCCTTTGATGGTGTTTATTCGTCTAATGTAATACTAATATCGTTATAGTAGCATATAAAACATATTTATTAGGATAAATAACATGTAACATGACATTATTTTGGTAAATTATAATGACATGATAAATAACTTGGTTATGTTATTTTCTTTTTAAATTAAATTTTTCATCTTCTAATTAACAAAAATAATGTTATTTGTCCTAACACTACTATAAAATATATATTTCACATCCCTTAAAATGTCAGTTTTTTAAATTAAGGACCTCAAAAAGTAAGATAATAGCATTTTTATTATTATAATTACAAAAAAATTAGATGGAAAGACATTTCACAATTCCAATTATTATTGGAGATGCAAAAAGTGGGGGGAATCCACGATGTTGTTTACCCCTTTCATAATTGGGGACGTAGAATATATGGGGCAACCACGTCCCCAATTATATATGAGGACATGGTTGCCCCACACGTCCCCAATAAATTGGGAATGTGATTTCCTATTTTTTACATCCTCAATTATAATTTGAGATGTAGAAGAGTTCTGGATACATTCATTCAGAACTCTTGCGCACTTTTATTTATGTCATCTTTTATTATAAAAACTTTATTTATCTTTTCTTCGTTGAACTCATATGACTACTTCCTCTCTTCTCTTCTCTTTTCTCCTCCCCATTCTCTCTTGATCTCATGCTCATTCTCTAACATGATCGGTCCTCCATGGTCATTCTCACTTGTTGTAGCTCATTCTCATGTGCCACCACGTTGCTCATTCTTGCCTGCCGTCTTCAATTACTGCAGCTCGTTCATGTCGCTATGGGTCTTTCGTGTGTGCTACCATAAGTCTTTCTTGCTTGCCGCGGTCGAAGCCTCCACTGTCCCTCCTATCACCTTGTGCTGCCGTTGTTTAGTGTTTCAACCACTTCGATCTTGTTCGTCGTTCTTTCAAAGTTGATCTACATGCCACTAAGTTCTTATGTGGGTGCTTGCTTGTCTCTATTTTAGGAGTTTTGGAATTATGGGTAAAATTTATTTTATAAGTTTTGACATTTTGATTAGTTAGTATGTGTGTTTATGTATTATAGTGTTAGTATGTGTGTTTATGTATTATGGTACTGTATGATATTCATGTATAGATTGAATCAACGTGCAATGTAAAAAATTTCATGCAAATCATTTTTTTAAAAAAATTCACGTTCACATTTAAAATCTTTTTAAGATATAAAAAAATCTCATAAAGGACCATATCATGTCCCTAAAGCCATTTTGGAACGTGGCATGTCACTTAGCATGTCCCCAAATGACTTTGGGGATGTGGTATCTCTCCACTTATGACATCTTTAAATTTAAATTGGGGATGTCGTATCTATTCTTTCTATGTCTCTTTTTTTTTATGGGCGTTGTTTATTTATTTTTTATGTTTTCCACACATACATCCTCTAAAAAATGGGACGTTAAAAGCCTTTAAAACTGTACATTAAAAGCATTTTTTATAGTAGTGTAATAAGCATGCCACACATGCTACTTTAATGGTTTGAGTGCCAGCTCATATGAATAAACACCATTAAAAATATGATGAAGTCCTTTTAAAATTTTAAGGACTAAATATTATAAACGGAGTAAACTTAAGGGGCCAAAATCATGTTTATTAAACTTGAGGGATCAAAATAATCTATTTTAAACTTTAGATATTAAAATCAAAATTTGGTTAAACCAATGACTAAAAGTTACATTAACCTATTAAAATATTACTACTTCTCATCATAACTCATTCAAAAATAAATATGAAAACTGCTATACTTTTTCATGCAAATAACATCATTTTAATTACGCATCATCGTGTCAATGAATTCAAGTTCTTATAACATAACATATTTTATTGAAGGATATGAAATTCAAATATAAAAACATCGTATATTTAGATTGAGTCTCATTCTTCTTCCCAAATAGGAAGGGATTTTCTATTTTTTAATTATATACGAGGTAGGGAGAAGAATGTCTCAATTAATCTCTCCCTTTTTGTTTCTTCTTCTTCTTATTTTTTTTAAAAAATATATCAACCATCACATCAAGTTGTTAAGGTTACAATATATTCTATTTATCATAGTATATTTGTATTAAATCTCAACCACTAAAATTTAATCTAACAATTGAGTAAAATGAAAAAAAAATCAATAGAGATATCCTCCTCCTTATATGCCATCTCTATGAATTGAGCTCAGAGAAACAGCAACCTTGTCATTATTGGTGGATTTGGACCTCACCAAACATTATTGAAGTATGAAATGCTATCAAAGAGTCCAATAATTGTATTTCTCTTATTTTGTAATCTTACACTATTGTTCAGCCTTTGACTAACAATTAAGCCTGAGCCCAATTATGTCAAAAAAGAAAACAAAAGGCCCAACATCTGAACCGGCTGCTTTTTAAAGTTTAAATACTGTTGTTGGTAAATGGTAATAACAGAGGAGAAGAGATGTATCGAAAAAAAACAAATAATAACAGAGGAGAAGAGCCGAGTAGGGTTTGGCGCGGCTGGAGGAGTGAGTCGCAGTTGAACTGAGAATGGTAGGCATTACTGATCGGAAGAAGCTTGAAACAGAGGTGTCTTGAGGAATTTGTGAAGCATTGATGTGACTGAGGTGTGTTAATTTGATTGCAGCCGTCGCACAAGACGTTCAGAGTGAAGAAAAAGCTGGCCAAGAAGATGAGCCAGAACAGGCCTATCCCGTACTGGATCCGTATGAGCACTGATAACACCATCAGGTTCTTCCCTCTTTCTTCTTCTTACCCTTTTTATCCTCTCTCATTTTTTCCCCGATTATCTCCCTCTTTTTGTTTCAGGTACAACGCCAAGCGCCGCCACTGGCGTCGAACCAAACTCGGATTTTGAGGTGTTTCCCTTTATTTATTTCCCCCTTTCGTTACAAAGTTTCTGAGCTCTCGTTATGTCACCTGATTTTAGATTTAAGAACCAATTTGTAGGCAACACCTTGTACTCCATTAATGAGCCAAGTAATTTTGATTATTCCCATAAGAAGAACGCTATACATCTAGATATATTCCGGAATAATTCAGTGTAACGGTAGTCCAATTGGCGAGTACCAAACGGTATTTTTTCAAAAACAAAAATTATGTTTGGATGTCTATTGTGCCAATGGCGGATTTGGGCAAATCGGTGGAATTGGCAAAAGTATCTAATAGATGTTTTTCCTTCAATTTGGCACTGTGAATCGTTGGGCAATTTTTTTAAAAAAATTTGTTATAATTTATTTATTTTGGTCTTAATAATAAGACCCATTTAATTTTTTTACAAAATTTTATAAAAGTTAACTACTTTATTTTAAAAAATTAAAATTTATCATTTTTTAAAATTGTTTTGTTTGACTTATGAACTAATATATAATATGATAAAATATAACCTATGATATAATTAAATAACTTATTTTGTTTATTTTATTTCTCTAAAAAAATTTAATTGGTTCTTATAATTAGCACTAATATAAATATTATATTATATTTACATATAATTAGACTCTATTTTGTCTTAATTATAAGATCTAGTTGGTTTTTTAGAGAGATTAAGGAAGTCAAAAGAATCAATTAAGTCTTATAATTAGGATTGGAGGTAGTATAAATATCACACTATATTTACATATAATAAAACGTTTTTTTTAGAGATATCAATGACACCAAAAGAGTCAATTAATATAAAATCTAGTTAGTTTTTTTTAGAGATTAAAGAAGCCATAAGAATAAACTAAATCTTATAATTATGACTGGAGATAATATAAATATTACATTATATTTAAATGTCATAAGACTCATTTTAATCCTAATTATAAAACCCTGTTAATTTTTTTTTAACCTGAGTGATTAAAGACATCAAAAGTAGCTTTTAAAAAATTTCAACTAAATAAATTTTATTTTTGTATAAACAATTTTGACAATATTTAATTTAAATATAAATTAAATTACTCAGTCTTATATTTTTTAAAAGTAACTATTAGAATATTTATTTCAAACATACTCATGCTATATCCTGGGAAGAAAGCTGTTACTTGGCTTAAAGCTAATGAAAAAGTCAGACAGCCGCTGATCTGCCCAACTCCAATTGATGTCAAAGATGAACAAACACGGTATCCAGAAATCTTGTGATCGACCTTTACGGCAAGATGCTCTAAAAGCGTAGGGTGTATTTAAATTAAATATTATAATCAGTACTTTTTTTAAGTTATTTATAAGTTACTTATGCAAAAGTAAAACTTATTACACGTAAATATAGTGTGATTTTTATATTATATATGGTCCTAATTGTAAAGTCTAGTTGACTCTTTTGGCTTCCTTAATCTCTCTAAAAAAGACCAATTGGGTTTAATAATTAGGACCGAAGGGAGTCTTATAACACGTAAATATAGTGTGATATTTATACTACCTCTAGTCTTAATTCTAAAGTCTAGTTGACTCTTTTGACTTCTTTAATCTTTTCAAAAAGAAAACCAACTCGGTCTTATAATTATGATTGGAGGGAGTCTTATTACATGTAAATATAGTGTGATATTTATATATATTACCTCTGCTCCTAATTATAAGACCTAATTAATTTTTTTTAGATAGTGAAGGAAGCCAAAATAAGTTACTTAATTATATCATATATTATGTTTTATTATATTATATATTAGTTTATAAATAAAAAAGTAGTTTAAAAAATGATAAATTTTAATAATTAAAAATAAGGTAATTAACTTTCTTAAGATTCTTTAAAAAGTTAACTAGGTCTTATAATTAGAATTTAAAAAAGTAAATTATTATCAGGAAAAAAAAGTAACTGTTATGAAAATATAGGATATCTGAGATGAAAGAGTAAGAGATCAGAGAATAGAAGAGAGAAAAGTATAGAAATTCT
>JBAGKO010032474.1:0-10561 GCA_037177275.1 Acacia concinna | reverse complement strand
CCAAACACAATTGACTTCTCATAAGTTATTTATTTTTATAAATTACTTATTATAAGTTACTTATAAAAATAAATCATTTTTAATAAATCACAGTCAAATAGACTATAAATAGATGGGTTGGGGAAGTACTTTTATACCTAACAATTACCATAATGTAAAACGTGGGTGAAAAATAAAAAATCTCGAAGATATTAGGAACACGGAAATATATTGAATTTCTCTGCCTTGTGGAAGCTAGGCTAGTTAGGCCATTTCATTTCAACTTTTTTTTTTAAGCAATATTTCAACTTCGAATGCCACATATCCATCTCTCTCTCTCACACATAGATACACAAGTAGTTAGGGGAAATTGTTTTTTTTATAAAAAAAAATCACTGTTTAAAATTTTTATTAGTTATAAGGACTTAAATTGGCGTATAAGTGCTTTGTATATATGAAATTCTACACAATATCAATACTGTATGTATGATAACATATTAGTTCTTACCTCCATAACTTCCAAAGTTTAGAATTATACAACTTATTTTTTGCATGATAAAAACATAATTTTTCAAATTTTTAATTGTCGTTAATAGATATTATAAAAATTTAATACTCTATCATTTTCTTTTCCAAAGTTATAACTTATAAGTCCTTGGCTTTTAGTTTATTTTAATTTAAATTAAGGTTGGAACCATGATGAAAATCGCATATCCTATACATATAAAGAAGAAAAAATTGCTAATAAATCTTGCAAAACTCATTCTCTAAAAGTATCTGAAATTCAAAGATCTAGGTGTGACTCTAATTAGCGATGTGAAACTTATTTTTAACTATGTGTTAAATTATACACATTTGCACGTAAATAAAAAAGAATTGCACATAGCTGAGGAATTTTTCAATAAAAATGTATCATTTTCTAAAGGAAAAAAAATCCAGAGGCGTACTAAGGAAGAACTTTCAATGTCACAGTATAACAATTCCCGCGGAAAATATAGTCACATAGGTCAGTAATCCAATTTCAAAAAAAAAAAACACACACACACAAATATTAAATCATCGTCAATTTTGAATGGATGTTAACTATTAGCACAGTTATTAGTAGTCAAATTTCAAAAAAGAAAAACGAAATATTAAATAATCGTTATTGGTATAATTATTGTTATTTGATTAGGTGACACTTACATGTAACTTCCAGCTACAAGCATGCTCAAACTTGATATTAAAATATTATTTTAATTGACTGATTTTTGTATTTTTAGAGGGAGAGGAGATTGATTAAGCAAGCTGATTTTTTTATTGCCTAATTCAGTTTGAGGGATTTAGATTATCTATATTTTATTATTTTTGACTTCTGCATATCGTATGAATATAAAGAACTGTCCCTTTCCAATAAAAAGAAATAGACATACATTGATAAGTAAGAACTTTTATTTTCTTCGTACAATAGTACGTGTGGAAAATATAACCATATAATTATATAGGTATTTTTTAGCCAATTTGAAAAAAAAAACACGAATAATAAATCACCACCAAATCTGACCGTGGGTGTACTATTATAAGTGATCCAATTTCAGAAAGAAAAACAAATGTTAAATAATCATTAACTGGAATAATTATTATTTGATGACTGATATGTCTTGCGTGTAACACTTGATAAAATTGAGTATTATTTTATCTGTCCAACAAGAGCATAGTTTGAGTATTATTTTATTAGAATATTGTTTTATGTGTTTGACCATTTTAATTTTGTTGGCCGTATTTGACGATTTTAATATAATTATTCTTAATAAATCACTTTCTCAGTTCAACTTAAATTTATAGTCACCCTATGAATTACACAGTAAGCGTTATGAATTTTTCTCTGTTTCATTTTTTTGTTAGAATAGTTAACAATGCTTAGTATTTAAAATGGTTAGACTTAATTAAAGTGCAATCATGTTAAATATCTCTTTGCTACACACACACACACACACACACTATTTCAACAAAAAATATGCATGAAAGATTAATTTTCCGTAAGGAGGACTATATATTCTAAATAACTACCTATCATATCGCATGCGTGTATATATTTGTAGGCTGAAAAATTCTTTCAACGAATCAAGAATTTTGAACTTTAAGCATAGACGGCGTCAACATAGAATATAATGTTGGATTTTAAAAAGTATATATACCACATTTATCAACATTCATAACAAATAAACTTGAAATTAAAAGATATAATAAAAATATATATTAAGTAATAAGTATTTTCTTTTGATAAAAGGGTAAGGCCCGTCTCTATAAATGGGACGATAGTTGAATTTATATGTTTTGTTTGTCTAACACCATCAATCTTTTAACATGAAGACTTTGATTGCAAGTGTATATATTCCTAAAGAGTTATGAGGTTCGAATTATTCTAAACCTAATATCACATAGGATACAACATGAGCCACTGAGCCGAATATAATGGTCATTGGCAAGTTATGAAATATTTTACCTATCTACATTTACATACATATAGTTCTTACTAATGTAGGGACTAGAACTTTACGATATGAAATGAGCTCTTCTTGTTCATTTTGAAGTAAATGACTTTTCAATTATAGAAGAGCTTTCAAGATATTAGGCTAGCTAGTCTTTCAAACTTAGTGGAGATTTGAGAACGGAGGCCCTTTATTGAATTTTGAATATATGCATAGGTTAATATATATTGTCTTTTTATCAATATGATTTAAATAAACTGATAGGACATCACTCTATATACCTTTAGTTCAATTATAGATACACGGTAGCCACCCTATGACGCAGCCATAATTTTGCAAGCAGACCAAACAAGTCTACTCGAAAAAAAGGCTGGCTTTGACCAATCGACTTGTTAATTTGTTGGTTATTAAAAAATACAAATAAAAATTTTAAGAAAAATCAAACCAACATTCAAACATGATAGTTTTGACTTTAATTTATTTAAAATATACATGGTTTGAAAATTCGGTGTAAAATTTAAATTTTAAAATGTAAAAAGAGGGAGTCATCTTTCTTAACCTGAATGTCAAGCCATCTTCACTCATATATATATATATATATATATATATATATGGGTTTATTCACTAGAGCATACTGATCAGTAACTCACTTTTTAAATACGAACAAATTTACCTAACCCGCTTCACCAATTTTAGTGTGCTAATGGGTCAGTTTGCAAAACTGAACTGAACACGTTTTTTCAACTTTTTAACCCTTTTCTTATTAGATGGGTAGGTATTAAGTACGAGTGTTAACAACTTATTAATAAAGGTTATAGGCAGAAGCGAATCTATAACCACCTGTTTATCAATGAGTTTTCATGCTATTGGGATATTTCATCCTGTCCAAAATATAAAATGTTGTTCATTAATTTAAATAAACTAAGAAATATTAGTTATTTACGTCAAACTCTCTCCAGTCTTAATTATAAAACTTAGTTAAAAATTTGAGTTGGTCATAAATATAATATCTCTATCCACTTTATCTTCTATATGTAACCATTTTTTTAAACTACCCATATTAATATTCCTTTAATTATAATTAGACACCACATTGATTCTTAAATTTATAATTTTCCTTAACGTAACTATAACTTTTCTTAACTAATATCTTTATTCTCTTCAAAAAAATTAATTGGGTCTTATATTTAGGATCGAGAGTATATTGTATATGAAATTGACCTATTTTTACCTTTATTAAATAATATAGTTTTCCAATGTGCATTTATTATCCGTTACCTTGGTCTTCCTCCCCTGCACGAGGTAAAAGTGATACAATCGTTAATTCTCCTATCAACCTCTTACATTTTAAACCAAAATTTATTTAGAAGATCTCTTATATTCTGAGGCAAATGGAGTAGAAAGTCATTAACCATTGACTCACTTTTCCAACTCTACTCAAAATAAAGTTTAAAGTCGACTTACCGCTTTAATTTGTACCTAAATACAAATCATTGGCAGAGAAAAAAATTGGTTTAAAATATAAGTCACTCTTATATGGTAATTAATGATGTTTTGTCAATTTTACTCTCATTTCTATTGCTAAGAGAGAAATTGGAGAAAAAAAGGGTGCAAATCATTTATACCAATAGACGGAGACAAAAAAAAAACTAACAATTAATGCAATCATTGGTAGGTCATACGTGGGTTACAAATGACTTATATTTAGACACATATAAAATACTACTCCTTCTACTCTTTATTACAAGACATTAATTATTATTTCTCGTAAACTAAAGAATGAAAGTAAATTATTAAATTGGTCCAAAATTAATAAATATTTTCAACTTTACTTCTATTTTAATAACGTGGATTTAAATGAGTTAATTAATAAATAAATTAGTTAGAAAAAATGAATGCTTTATAATAAGAAGTAAAGGGAGCACGGGTATTTTGGTAAAAAGACATTAGTCCAGTGAGTAGAAGTAGAGATTGGGGTAGGAAGGGATAACATTTCAATATGTCATGCATCATTGGAGGAAGCGCGGGAAAGTGGGTAACTTGTTACTTGTTAGCCACCAACGGTCCAATGATTCTGGACCCTTATTTTCAGGAGTCGGTCCTCCACATTCTCCTCACCGTGTAAACAATAATCTTCTAGAAAGGTGGGCCCCCCCAAAAAAAGGAAAATACAAATTATTTTGGTCGAAAGTCGAAAGTCAAAACGTCTCGTTAAATAATTAAATAAGGTTTCTAGATGCACCGAGCTTATCATGACTCTTTCAATACAGCTATTGGTCCTCTTTTTCGCGCCTTCGTATTGGTCTTTACTTTTCACCTATAAATTAATGCCCGTACTAATTATCATAGTTTTGCATTTGTAATAAAAAATTCAAATATTCTATTCTAGACTGAGCCAAAAAAAATAAAAGCTCTATTTTAGACAATATTTGCTACAAGTAAAATACGGAGTATATCCATTTGTTCATCACAGATTTGCGTGAAAATAATAAAAATAAATGGAATATAAGAATTTTCTGTGGGACAAGATATTACTCGTACATTTTTTTTGGGTAAAAGATATTACTCGTACTTAATAATGAACGGATGTAATTAATTTTTCTTCTTGTTTCTTTTGGAAAAAACAATAATGTTTGTAATGGCATTTATACAATTAGATTATACGTATACTGGTATGAAAGGAATTGTGTTATTTATATACCTAGTACAGTATTATTTAAAACGCTACGGTTTTCTATAAAATTTAGGTAATATATTTGTGGTACATTGTTTCATATATTTTTAATGGAAAAATATGTACAACACGGATATGTCATTTTTTAGAATTGAAATCTACAAAATACGTGACCAAGTAAAAGTAGAAATTTCAAATTTCACCTATCCCATTCTTGTTGTTATTATTATTATTATTATTATTATTATTATTATTTTGGCATAGAAACTGAAATTCATTCCATAAAAACTATGTGCATTAGAATAGGCTACATCATTCTCTTCCTTTTCCTTCATCAACCACCGCATAGTAATTAATAGGTGGGAGTTAATCAATGATACAACATTGATAATTAAAGTAAGAGCGTGCACGTTTACGCCTTGATAAGTCGTATAACAGTTATTACCCCCAAATAAAACAAAAGATTAGTCACCTCAATACCACCTAAATAAATTAATATATCTCTATAACCTCTATTCCAACATACCAATATTCAACATTAAATCCACCTTCCTTCATGGTCCTTAAGTACTCCACCACAGGCACCTTCACCATTACTGCTTATTGATCCATTACTGCTAGAAGCCATCTTGTGCATTTTTTGGTCCTGTAAACAAGTTAGCATTAAAAAGTTTACCACAACGAGACACACCCAACATATATATATATATATCCAAATAACGTTGGCCAGCTGATCTTCTTAGTATAGATTTGTCATATTTCCTTCGTTACATGGGTCCAATGACATGACTCTTCTCCATTTGTCGTTTTCATTCTGACAATCCCGAACCACATGCTTCAGTGTCTCCTCTGCCTCACAGCCAAAGGGACACACCGCTTCTTCGTCTGTGTCTAAGTTCTCTAGTATATATATGTAGGCATATCCATGGTTGAAGAGCCACATGAAGATTCTGATCTTCATGTAGGCAACCATTTTTTATTTGTCTCATTCACGTTTAGGAGTAAGCTAAGACAGTCTAATACTTTCTCATCCTAATCCACAGGCTTTTCCCCACCTGGGATCAGGTTAACGAGCTGGGTAGTATTAGCCATCATATCGACCTAGTATATTTATAATTGTTGTCTTCCTTTTTATAACTCTTTTTTTTTTTTAGCCTCCTCAAACATTTGACTTCTCTAAGTACGTACGGATTCAAATAATTACTATCATATTTATATCTAACAAATTAAATAATTAATTAATCAATCAAAATCATCCCGTCAGCTATTTTAACTATTTCAAAATTTTCATGTTGTTCTCACCATCACTGTAATTTAATTCCTTTCTAATCATGAAATTTGTATGTGTAAAATATATACTCTCTCTGTCTGTAAAATATAAGAGTTTCTTCAACCAAATCATGAGATTCTAACCAACACTTAAAAATAGTTAAATGCAATAATTATATATGAAATATATTTTTTTTCAAAAAATACCCCTATTTATGCACAAGTGAGAGAGTAATAATTGAAAAAGGATGAAAGAAAATGTATATACTCCTTTAGTCTTATATATAGGTCAATTCCGACATTTTTTACACAGATAAAAAAAAACTTTAAATCTCATTAACTCTACCATGAAATTCAACAAATTTTCAATTATACCCTTATTTAGTATACATAATACTAAATAAAAACAAAGTCAACACAATAATAAGTTAAGGATAAAATTATACATTTATGTTAAAATTTTAATAAGGTGCCTTATAAATAGGACCAAAATAAACCTTCTTTTTCTACCCTATATATAGAACAAGAGGAGTAGCTCTATGGTCCATAATACAAAACACTTTAACAAATTTACAATAAATGAGAAATGGTAGTTAAATCATTAAATATGTACTAATTTAAAACTTTTTTCCACTTTTACTCCTATTGAAAGATGTCTTTATAAATTTATTGAGTGGTTAATAAATTGGAAACAAGCATTAATTATCAGAATAAAACTAAAAAATGAGTATTAATTATCTTACAAATAATTTATACTTTTCTGGTCCTATATATAAGGTATTTTCAACATTTTTAGCTCAGACTAAGAAAAACCTTAAATATCATTAACTCTGCCATAGAATTCAACAATTTTTCAATTCTACTCTTATTTAATATGCAAATACCAAATAAAAATAAAGTTAACATAATAATAAATAAAGGGTAAAATTGAACATTCACAACAAGACCTTAATGAGGTGTCTTATAAATAGGACCAAAAAATTTATTCTCTCTCTATCCTGTATATCAATATATAGGACTAAAGGAGTATTGCAGAACATAATATAATAATTAATTGAAGGAAAAATGAAAAAAAAAAGCATTAGTTATTGATACAAACTCAAAATAAATGGGCAAACCCATTCACAAAAATCTCTTATATATGGGCGCTAAAGATAGGTCCCATTTAAATTATAAGATCCATTATCATTTCTATTATTTTTCTACAACTTCTCTTTGATCTGGACTCACGAGAATTGAATAGTTACCCACAACTTTATCTTTTTAATCAACTTTAGCTTTTACAACTATGATAAATTATTTTTTTAGGAAAAGATAAATAAATACTTCATAAATATAAAAAATTTTGAAAGATAACTCAAATTTAGTAAATGATAAATGAAAGGTAGAAAATTGATCAATTTTAATCATTTTCTGTTGAGTTTTAATCACTATTTACTTAATTTTAATCATTATCAATTCAGTTTTAGTTAGAACCTATCATTTATTGTTTATCAAATTTAAAATATTTTTTAAAATTTTTAATATTTAGATAATAGTTATTTATCTTTAAGAGATCAATTATTGTATACTCAATAATGGTGCATATGGCCCCAATATTGCAATGCCAACACACACTTTATTTAATTATGGCTTGCTAGGCGCAAAGTTTAACGAACTTATTGCCCAAGTTGCTTGGTTAGAAATTCAAGAAGATATTATTCGCTAAAAAACACTCAATAATGGTGCATATGGACCCCACACTAATCCAGAAGTGTATGATATCATTGCTTATGTCACATGAGTTATGGCTTATAATTATAGGGGTCAATTGGTTTATTTTAAGAATTTTGATAAAGTTAATTATATTATTTTAATATATTAAAATTTATTATTATTTTAAATATATTATGTAATTTATAAATTAATATATAATATAATAAAAATATGATTATGTAATGTAATTAGCTTTTTTAATATAATTTTAAAAAAATCAACTATACTTTATAATTAGAATCAGAGGAAGTATAAGACAACCTTCTTCTTCTCTCCTTTTTAACCCTATGGAGTATGGAGAATGGATGTTGTTGCTGTGCAGCAGATTGCCCTTAGAAAATATACTCCCTCATTTCTATAATATAAGATACTTTTAAAATAATGACTTGATCTATAATACACGGCATTTATAAGATAATTGATGTTCATTTTTATTTTTGCCCTTATAATTAATGCTCAATTCAAATTTACTCACTCATTAAAATTTCACAAATATTTTTAATTGAGGGTAAAAGTGGAAAAAGTTGCAATTTAGAATATATAAATGAATTAACTGACACTTCTTATTTTTATAAATTAATTGAAGTGACCTGTATTGTGGACTGAGGAGTACCCGGTATGGGGACAGAAGATTCTAATACATATATGCTGTCCCATGCGTTTAATTTGTTTTCTCATAAATACGATATTTAAATTTATTATCTCTTAAATAGTTAAATTTGTTCTCTAAATTATCTCTATAATTATATTTAACTTTTACTCCTCTAATCGTATATATATGCATGAGAAAAAAATCCTATCCTACTTACGAGACAAAGAGAGAGAACTTTTAAATGAATATATAAATTTACATTTCATTCACTATTATATTATATTATATTATATTATATTATATTATATTAACTTTATTCTCATGTGATATATATGTATGTTTAAATATAGGTAAAATTAAAAAGTTATTGAATTTTATGGAAGAGTTGATAAAGTTTAATATTTTTTTTTCTTAACCTATATGACAAATAGTGGAAATGTCTTATATATACAGGAATAGAGGAATATCTCTTAAATATAAGATTTAAATTTAATTATTTCATCTCTTATATTGTTAGAGTATGATCTCTATTAATTAATTATATTTATAAAGGGAATTTTATTAGGGAAATTTCAAATATAAATAACTATAGAAGTATTTAGAAAGCCAACGTAGATTTTTTTTTTAATTATCAAAAGAAACATAAACAATAATTCAACTAGCGCAACAACAACAACAATAAAATGTACTCACTCCCGTTGCTTTTATAATAACCCAAAATTTAAATTGCCATGTTTTTATAAGAGCGGATAAGATTTGTCTAAACATTTAATGATTTTCTTCCTCATTAGTTATATGTATTGAATGAATTAAGAGGTTAGTAATATTTATATTTACTCTATTCCTTTCTCTTACTTACTCCTCATAAATAAGGTATATTTGAGGGAAAACAATTATTTTAGATATACTTATTATTTTTAACTAATTTTGACTGTTTTCTTAAATTGCATGATTCGATTATCAAATTCTTATAAATAGGTCAAGAGGGAGTACTATCTTCTATCCCCAATCCTTATATCCAGTTGACCTTTCACGAGAGATTAAATAAATTGAATAAATAATTAAAAATATTTATATTTATTATTTTTAAAACTAAATAATTGCTTAACTTATAAATTAATATATAATCTAATAATATATAACTTTGTTATGATTGAGTTACTTGTTTAACTTTCTTAGTCCTTACTCAAAGAATTCAATTAGGCATTATATTAAAAACCCATAGCCCTTAGCAGCACAAACCAAAACCACCAGTCAATCTATATATCAATATTTCGTTGAAGCTCGTGCAAGAGAACCTTAAAAAGTGAGGAAAGAAGCGCAAATCAAAGTCATTTAAAATGCCCCTTTTGCAAGCAAGCCTGCAACTATTTTCACATATTGCTCACAATTATGAAGTTCCACTTGCTAATCGCTTTGTATCGTCCTGCAATTCTCATGGAGTAATAAGCTCTACTCTTGATTATTATCCTCAAAATCTTCACTATGAACAAACTCAAAATCCTCAAAGCACATCCCTAACTTCAAAACTGAAGCATGCATGTTAACACCAACCCTTTAGATGAAGCCACACCCATATCTCCTGTTAGATCACACTGGGTCTATTTGAATTAGCGTTACATTGAAAATGTATATTTAGGACGAAAGTTTTTCTCACATATGTACTTCTTATACCTTAAATCACATTAGAAAATCAGTTTATAATACTCCCTCCGTTTCTATTTATAAGACCCCGTTGATTTTTTTGGAGAATCTTAAAAAAATTCTAAAAAAACTAATTACATTACTTAATCATATCATATATAATATTTTATTACATTA
>JBAGKO010032454.1:0-10561 GCA_037177275.1 Acacia concinna | reverse complement strand
ATAAGCTACACTTGTTGTTCGTCAGACAACATGTGTCAACTTCTTTTGATTTTCTCATCATGTTGGTTATCTCATATTAGTGTTACCTCATAAGAGGTGTTATAAATACATTGAAATGTCTCTTTCAATGTGATTCACATGGCCTTACTATTAGATTTCTTTCGTATTTGCACATGCTTTAATAAAGTATAGCAATATGCATGGTGATTTTTTGTGTCATGAAGTATCTCTTTGCATACCATATAGATCTCATGAAATTATATACATGGAGCAAACTTTTCAGCTTTAGGCAACGTCATGACTCTAGTCAATAGTTTTACTATGTTGGTCTTTTCTTTAAATGAGAACTTTCGATGCTAGATTTCACAATTGTCCCCATTAAATTTTAATTTATGTTTTTTCTCTGACTGGGTCAGTCTGATAAGCCAGCCAAAAATTTGGTTCGGGTCGGGGCTAACCCACTCGCCTGCCCACTTCACAAGTTTTTTTTAAGGGTGAAGTCGAAATGACGTCGTTTAGGGGGAAGGGAGGTTGTCTTCAAACTCCCACTGGGTCGTGCCTAACCCGGTTTGACCGCGGATCAGGTCTGTCGACCCGAAAACTTCTCTCCTCCGTTTCTCCTTCGTCCGGTGTCCGTTTTGTGCGTTCTTGGTCTCGTTCTCTTCATTTTTTTGAGATCTACACAATGGGATTATTTTTAAGACCTAAATCCTACATTTTTAGACAACCCAATTTCATTTTCGGTTGATACGTAAAATGCTTCGCACCGAAAACTTCCAGAAACCACCGTCATTGTTCTTTGGGTTTGATTTATTTGTTTCCTCATTGTTTTCAAATGATCTAAGGCATGGGTTCTATTTCAATGCCTAAATAAGGATTTCCCGACGCTGGATTTCGATAGTTACATAATATGAACAAAAAAAAATTCCAGAATTTGACAGTTACATAATACGCTGGAATTGTATGCATATAAGAAAAGAAACAATCGCAACACATTAAATCCAAGTAATTGGAAAGATTTTCATATTTGGATCTAAACCAATGCATCATGTATCAAACTATAACTTCATGCAAATGTTCAGATTCATCCAGAAACGCATGTTGTCCAACCGAAAAAAAATTGTAGAATAAATTATATGCATATTCATGTAGATCATACTATTTGTAGAAGCAATTGGCTCTGATGCCATTTAGAAATTTCGGTTGTACCTGGAATCTGATTGATTCGCTGAGTACCCACACAAGATCGGGGCACCAATTTGGACTCTGATCACGTATACGAAAGATGCACCTGAAGGGAAGAGAACAACCAGAGAGAATTTCATTTTGTACGGTAAACATAAAAACAATGTAAAACGTTAAAACATAACTCAATCTCTTCCCAATATATAACGTAGGGAAGTGGTTTGAATTTTGAATTTGAATTTTAAATAATAATATTAAAATTCTTCTTTTAAATCCATATATTTCTCATATTTATATAATAGTCTCTAATCCACCAAGGGTGGACTAGGCATATTCCAACAGAAGAGATAACTTATTTAAAATTTAAATATAAATGTCTTTGTTTGACTATTTCTTAAGTTATTAGGGCTTATTTGATAACTTGTTTTTAGAACGGTTTTTTTGTTTTTAAAAACAAAAAAAAAACTTATTTAAAAAATTGATTTTATCAAATTTTTTTTTAAAAGAAAAAAAGAAAACAAAAAGTTGTTTTTAAAAATTAAAAAACAAAAATAGTTTTAAGTTGTTTTCTTGTTTTAGTTTTTTAATTTTTTTTTTGAGGATATCACTTATCACTATTAACACTACATTACCAATAATGACCACCACCATGTCACCACCAACGACCCTGCCGTCACATCAATTCAAAAAATAAATTTCTTAAAAACAACTATCCAAACAAAGTTGTTTGTTTTTTATTTTTAAAACTTGTTTTAGATAAAAACAAAAAAACAAAAACTAGAATCAAACAAGTCCTATTGGGATTGTATCATTTGAGTCTTGTATCAATCAAGCCATTTGCCCAGATGACCAATCACAAGGAAAAACCATGAAACATTGTTATTGAGGATAATATGGCCTTTCTCTCCTTATTCACTGGATTAGATGTAGCAGCAATTAATCATTCCTCACGTGTTTACTAATCTTTTTCCTGTCACCTTTGATATTGCCTTTATGATGTCCTTTAACCTTTGTTATTAATTTTGGCCCCAAAAAGAAAACCCTTTGTTATTAATGCCATTTAGTATAAGTGCTGAAAATATAAGCAGTAAACATTTTAATTTTAACTAAGACATTGGTCTTTTAAAAATAATAAAATTTAATTAATTATAATTGGTGTTGCCTTTTTTTATGTTGACCTTCCTTTCATTCTGGCCTATAAATAACTTGTTGTTATAAAACTCAATTTTCGATTTCTGCTCCTCTCGACGATATACTCAAGTTCATCCTGAATACAAGTCAAGGGAGTACTTATTATACGAATATAGCTGTTGTTATTACACTCCCAAATACTCGTGTTGAGTTTACCTTTACACATTTTTTTAACTTAAAAAATTGTTTTAATTTTGCTCTTAAACTTGGGTTCGTTTGGATCCAGTTGGATCCGCAAATTCACTGATTGAGCCTATAGTTTTTGCATTTATAGTTTACAAAATTATGTCAATTTGTTTTAAATTCGTGTTAATTTTTTTATTTGATTATTTTTAGAGACTTCATATATGAAACCCAAGCAACTTTTTTGTTGGGTTTGATAACTAAGAATGTTGAAGGATTTAATTTGAACTTAGAGTATATTTAAACTAAAGTGTGATCATTTTTATATTTTAATTATATAATCATATGCTTTAACTTTAATTGTTATTTACGGATAAAAACAAATTTTTGATAAGCTTACTATTTGAATTTAGGTCCATATCACAAGTTTAAGCAAGCTCGTGTGTTTAATAATGGTAGGCTTGTCAAATCTAGTTTGATTAGTTCAATTAGTGCAAATCATAATTATTTTTTAAAATCCCCTAATTAAGCGGTTGACCACCCTCCATAATAAATCAAATAAACTTTAATGCATTTTCTAATTTCTTGCATAAATTTATGAACGTAAAGTTTTAAAGGGATGTATTTAAAGGAAAGAGTCAATCTACAAAAATAATACTATTTTCGGCCTTAATTATAAAATCTAATTGATATTTTTTAGAGAAATTAAGGTAGTAAAATAAATTCTTTAATTATATCATATGTTATATTTCATTATATTATATATTAGTTCATAAGTCAAATAAAATAATTTAAAAAAAACGATAAATTTTAATGCTTTATAGTAATACAATTAATTCTTTTAGGATTTTTCAAAAAGTTAACTATATTTTATAATTTAGATCGGAGGGAGTAATTAGGGCACCGGCTGTTGGACCCTCTAAGTACTTAAGGAAAGAGCTATGTGGTATGGAATATATGTTTTGGAAATAGCGGATTTGAAAAGAATCAAATGACAATATCAGTAGGAGAGTTTTGTTTGTTGGCACTATAAATCAGGCAGCGCAATTTTTTTTATTTTAGTAGATACTTGATTAATAGTTTTTCGTATTTTAAAATTAAAGCATAAATTTTTGAAATTAGGTCAAGAAGGTGATCAAGTTCATGATGGAATTGGAAACAGTCGTAGTGACAACAAAAAAGTGTCCAGGACGTGGCAATGACACCAAAATGTTTTGAGAAAAAAACCACAACAAGGGGTAGAGAGAAGGGCTAAGGGAGAGAGTAAGGCTCATGGAATGCAAGGTTTTTTTTTTTTGGGTTAAACTGTGTTTGTTGATATGTGGTGGCTAGAGGTGGAAACAAGTCCGAATACGTCAGGTCAGGCTTCACTTTCAACATGCCAGACCTATTTTGTAACAAGTTGGCCTGAGTCTAACATGTAGCCTATTACTGACTTTTTTCCTGACTTGAATCTTGCTTGCATTTTTTAAAACTTCTAATAGGCTAATAGGAATTTGACGAATAACAGGCCTAGGCAAACAAACCCAAAAGAGGCCAACAAAAAATCAGTCATAATTACATAAATCAATATAAAATTACAATATCTCAATCCAAATTATTCGAAATACATAATAAAATCTAATATAATATAATTAAAGAAAAATAACATTTAAATACCATTTGAAATCCCATAACCCACAAAAGTCTATTAACATTTGCAAATGACAGAGAGGTCATATGGTAAGAATTTGGGTTTTTGAAGTTTGGCTATTTTCACTAAAATGCCCTTCACTTCTCACTTTATATCTCGATCTTCTTCCTCCTCACCTCTCTCTCTCTCTCCCCCCTCTCTCTCATCTTATACACCCACTCTCCTCTACTCTCTTATGCAAGATAAAGAAGCTGAAGAAGGAGATGAAGAAGGTTGTCTTCCAATGGTGATTTAATGGATCAATTGAGATAGTGATTGAGGTTAAAAAGGCATATCTGAAGAAAAGAAGATAGAGAAAGCAATAGTGGGGATATACACAGAAGGTGGTGGTGCCAAAATCGATGGTAGTAGCTAGGCAATTGAATCAAAGATTGTCTCCCTCTCTGATTTCCTTTTCTCCCTTCCCTATTTGAAATCATAACCTCCCTGCCAACCTTGATTTTTTTGGTGGTGGTGAGAATGAAGAGGGCGGTGGTGATAAGGATGATCCAAGTTAATGAGTTTGAGAGAGAGATGAAGGATTTGGTTGAGAAAGTGGGTTGAGCTGAAAGAGACAAAGGTTTGGACAAGATGGTTAATGGTGTTCTTGATTGGCTCTCATTTGTGACTAAGTTTTTTCTTATGTTATTGATAACTTGAGTATAGATAATAACAAGTTGAGTATAAGAATTAACAACTGCCATATTTCGACTTGCTTGTGGCTAGTTTTGTTTTTATTATTGTTTGTGTTTTGCTAATTCTTATTTTGAAGTTGTCATTGTATATATTCAAGTTGTTAACACCCCCTATCAGGTGTTGTTGACAGCTTGAGTATAGGCAATGACATCTTGAGTATAGGCAATGACAACTTGAGAATAACAATTAGCAACTTAGGTATAGAGACTAATAAAGAGTTTTGGGTTGTGGCCAATTGAGTTATGAGATTAACAAAATGAATAGTAGTGCTAACAAAATTTGTAATGGTTTTGACAAAATAAATAAGAATTGACAAAATGTGTAAAATGATTAACATAGTTTTGGGTTGTGACTAATTGACTAATATGATTAACTAAAAGAGTAATAATTTTGATAACTTTCGTAATATTTTTGACAAAGGACGGTTTGACCCATCCTTTATATTAAAAGGGGCACTTTGGTCTTTTGAGCAAAACATGGAAAACTCATATTCCAACTCCATCCCTTCTCCATCCTTTTGATATGTTAATAACCTTTTGTAGGTTTTGAAATTTCAAATAGTATTTAAATATTATTTTCTCTATAATCAATCACATATCTCACAATAATTGTTTCAAGGACACGAGGGCAATTGGGAAAACAAAAGGAAAAAAAGGGAAATTTGCGTTTTGGTCCTGGGAAAGGGAATTTACGATCAAACAGTAATGTGAAATCACATATTTGCAAAAAAGCCCCATAGGACTTTTTAGCAATATATTTCATATGTCAAATTACCCAATTGCCCTTAATAAAAAATTATTTCTCTCTCTCTCTCACTCTAACGCTCTCACTCTGTCTGTCTCTCTCTCTCTGAAGTTATAGTTGTTAGCACATTGAGTTGTAAATGGAAAGTGCATCTCATTTTCTCTTTCTCTGAATACGTGTGTTTCCAATGACAACTATAATTTCAGATAGAGAGAGAGAGATAGAGACAGTGAATTATAGTTGTGAATAGTAGCACATTGAGTTAGTAATGGAAACACACTGAGTTGTCAATGACGCACATTGAGTTGTCAATATAAATACATGTATTTCTAATGTCATTTACAAACAAAAAAGAGAATGAGATGCACTTTCCATTGACAATTCAATGCGTATCATTGACAATTTAGTGTGTTTCCATTGATAACTTAATGTGCTACCATTGACAACTATAACTTCAGACAAAGAGAGGGAGGGAGGGAGAAAGAGATAGGGACAGTGTTAGCGTTAAATAGAGATAGAGACAGCATTAGCGTCAAAGTGACTGATGGAGAGAGAAAAATAATTTTTTATTAAGGCAAGGGGGTAATTTCTCATATGGAATTAATTGTAAAAATGTCCCATGGAAATTTATAGCAATTACACGATTTTATAGGACATTTGATTGTATTTTTCCTTGTCGGGACCTAATTGCAATTTTCTAAAAAAAATTGAATATCTTGAACATAAAGGTGCCTGAAGAAGACATAAGAGCTTGTATCGTTTTGATGAAGAGCTCAGCAGACCAAGACGTCAGATCCTTCATTCAACACCAAATAACAAATCAATAGCTTTAGCCCCAGTATATAATAAAGATAATTGTTACATGTTCATTATAGGCACACAAAAAAAGCATATTTCATGGAATATGAAAAAGGAGAAAGAGAACAAAAGTGGAATAAAGAATAGTAGATCAGAAGGTCGAAAATGCTAAACACCTCTCGACCACATTCCATCTATATGCATTACAATCCTACGCTCAGGCCTACCCCAAATTATCCAAAGAATAAGTGAACCCATAACCAAAAGAGTTTGAAATTGCAAGAAAAATTAAGAGACAAAAAGGTCTAGGGAAAACGAGTAGGATATGTGCAGCGACTAACAAATCAATAAAATAAATTATTTTAAGTTTATAAAGCTTAAAACTATCAAGCTTCCTTCAAGATCTCAAGCCTCATGTGCGAGAACAAAATTTATTAATCTGAAGTGAAAAATGAAAGGGAAAATTTTAGAAAAATACCATTTGAATGTCAAAAACCTAAAAAAGTCTATTGAATTTAGGAAATGATAGATTTTTATCTAATATCAATATGGGTATTTTAGAATTCGAAAATGAAAAAAGTAATAACGTAAATAACAAAACTCGCAGCGGAAATGATAAAACTCGATGATAATGTGTTTTGACATAATTCGTAAGAAAAATAATTAGAACCGTAACGGAAATAACAAAACTCGTTTTGACATAATTCGTAAGGAAAATAATTAGAATCGTAACTGTGCAATCTTGGTTTATTTCATTCATGTTGCTGTGTTAATCTGTATTAGCACCTTTGCTGTTTGTCGTGCGTACTGAGGCATTCGTGACACCGAACATGCTCATCGTCACCGACCACCTTTCTCCCTCTGCGAGCGCCGTTTACTCCTAGTCATGGATGTTCTTGGTGACTGGATCTCACCGCCAAATAAGAGTCTGGAAGTTAATGCTGGGAAAACTAAGAAATTGAAAAAGAAGTCTAAAAAGGATATGAAGGACTCCTCTTCATTGTCTGATCCCTTATTGAATGCAGAATCTGGCGAAGTCATCTCATCTTTTTCTGGGACTGAGGAACCTCCTACTAGTAACTCTATTGCTCCTTCCTACAAAGACCTTCTCTTGGGTTTTAAGGGTGAGGAATTCAATAGCATTGCGAATGATAATTCCAACGGGACTGAAAATCCTCTGATATCAGATGTCTTAGATAGAACCTGGGAAGTACCTAAACCTCCAGATGAACTCAAGAAACCCATGGACGTTTATCCTGTATTGCATATGTCCCATGAGGAATATAATCGTTGGGCAAAACCATGGAACAACGCTCTCATCATTACTGTTCTAGGAGCAAGATTAAACTTTTACAGGCTGAAAGAGCATCTATGCAAGATCTGGCAGTTCAACAACTTTGATCTAATAGATCTTCCGAATAATTATTATGTTGTGAAATTTAGAGATGCAGTGAACTGGAGTGCACCTTACAGGAAGATCCTTCTTGAAGGGCCATGGACGATAGCACATCATTCCATCCTTGTTCAGAGATGGTCCCCCCACTTTGATCCTTTCCACAACTCGTTGGGAAGAGTTGCAACTTGGGTGCGTGTCCCGAATATTCCTCTTCTGTGTTATTCAAAGGAGTGTATGTGGAGACTTGGTGACATGATTGGGAAAACCCTAAAGGTGGACATGAACACTATTGAAAACATTGATGAAAATGAAACCAAGATCAATAGGGGAAAGTTTGCTAGAATTTGTGTTGAGTTGGACTTGCAAAAGAAACTTGTGCCAAGAATAATTTCAGCTTCAGGCTTATTTAACATTGAATATGAGAGCCTAGGTCTGATTTGTTTCTCTTGTGGTCGGTATGGTCACAAAAGAGAGAACTACCCTTGGTCATTGAAAAATGATCAACCAACAATGGATCAACAAAGAAGAAAGGATGATCAGCCCACTCCGTCGTCGATGCCGGAAAAATCTTTTCCGGCCAAATATGAGCTCTTCGACTCGTGGATGCTTGTGCAAAAGAGAGGGAAGGCTCGGGTTCCAAGGCAAGAAGAAGGAAGTGACAGGTTCAATAGGAAAGGACAACCGGTAGGTTCATATGGGAAAAGTGATGGTAGAGCCTCTTCTTCCAAGTTCGTCGTCCTATCTGAGGTAGAGGGGAGTGAAGGTGTTTCTCTTGATCAAGATCCGATTCAGAGTGAAGGAAAAGATACGGCTTCAGAAGTCAATGGGTTGGCTGTAGAGAGAAATTCAAAAAGGAGAGAGAGGACTAATGCCTCGGCTGTAGGAGTTAGGAAAGTTCATATATCATATCAAAACTTAGCAAATGAGAGGAATTGAGCTAAAGAGCAAGTAAATTCGAAGCCCACTAATGCTGTTGACGGAGAGAAGACCCAAGCTGTAAAAGTGTATTTAATAAAGGATGCAAAAGTAAAAGGGGCTAAGCAAATAAATGGGCCTAAACGTACTCATAATGTTGTAAAAGGTGGGCTGCACCAATCATATCATAATCTTTTAATTAATCAAGTCCAAGGGCTCATAAATAACTCCTCTTCTAAAAGTAATACGAGGCATGCTTCTCTTGTATCCTAAGAGATTATTTTCTCTTCTCAGTCTCAGGAAGAAGGCCGAAATAATCAAAAGTTGGTGTATGCTAAAATGAATTGCCTAAGTGGAGATGGGATGCCAGATTCTTTTTCAGCTCTTAAAGAAAAGCCTCCAGACCAGTAAGTGATTTTTCTTTTTCTCTCCCATTTTAAATTCTATGATTATTTCTTTTTGGAATGGTAGTGGGGCGGGAGGGAGAGCGTTTCCTCGAATCATGAAGGATGTAATAAATAAGTATAATATTAATGTTATGGGCATTCTGGAACCTCGTATTAGTGGGAGTAGAGCTGATAGAGTCATGAGAAAATTGGGCTTCACTGATTGGTTAAGAGTGGAAGCCACTGGGTATGTCAGTGGGATATAGATTTTATGGAATAACCTTGCCACTTCTGTAGAATATATTACCTCTTCTACCCAATTTTTGCATTGCAAAATTTTGGACAGGAAAACGAAAGATTCTTCTCTTGTGACTTTGGCTTATAGGGATACTAATGTGAATAGAAGAAGGGAACTTTGGTCTTCTTTGAGGGACTTGAAATCATCAATCTCTGTACCTTGGCTGCTTCTTGGTGATTTCAACACTTTCTTGCAAGCTAGTGACAAAAAGGGTGGCGGACCTCCCTCCGTATCCTCAATGATGGATTTTCAACAGTGCATTAATCTTTGTAACTTGATCGAAGTCCCAGTTGCAGGGATCGCTTTACCTGGGAAAAAACTAATGTTAAAGAAAGGCTTGACTAGGTGTTTAGTAATGTTGATTGGGAGCTTAAATTCCCTCATATGAAAGCTTTTCACCAGCTCCGTTTCAAATCAGAACATCGTGTAATTGTGGTGGCTGATAGCCAAGAATGTGTAAACCTTCGTAAAGAGAGGAAATTCCAATATCAAGCAGCCTGGTGCCTGGAAGAGGATTTTAAAGAGCTCGTTGATAACGCGTGGTGCAACAAAGATTGGGACTTTGGTCAAAATTCTTTTAAAGAGGCGATTAAGGGATGGAATGAGAAGGTGATGAGAAATTTACCAAAGAAGAAGAGGGAAATAATCATGCATCTAAAAGGTATTGACAGAGCAAGGAAAAAGGGGAACAGGTTGAATGGGTTGTTCAGGCTAGAAAACCAGTTGTGGAAGGAATACCGGAAAATATCTACCCAAGAGTAACTCTTATGGTTTCACAAATCGAGATGCAAGTGGATAAAAGATGGGGATAGAAATACAAAATTTTTCCATGCTTCCTCCGTTATAAGAAGAAAGAGGAATATAATTGAATCTCTCAAAGATGAAAACGGCAATTGGGTCACGGATCAGATTTGTCTTAAGAATATGGCCCTGAGGTATTTTGAAAAGCTGTATTCGATAGATGAGGACTTCGATATCTTTGCCCCCACAGGATTTCTATCACTTCAGTCCAATCATCTGCATCTTATACATAGACAAGTTTCTCATGTTGAGATTAAGAATGCTGCTTTTAAGATGGGTGCGTTTAAGGCACCAGGACTGGATGGTTTCAATCCCCATTTCTTTCAATCCCAATAGGAGTTGGTGGTTTGAAAATA
>JBAGKO010032443.1:0-10562 GCA_037177275.1 Acacia concinna | reverse complement strand
GGTAAAAATTGAAAACCTCATTAGGATTGGCAAATCCCGGTTGACGCCTGAGTTCTGGGAGGTGATAACGCTCACCTTGTAGGGAGAAAGATATCCATGCAGTGTTGGATATCCAAAGTCCACTAAATAATATTTCCCTATAATATGGTTAAATCATTATAATTGCAGTATATCAATGGAAATGTTAAATGAAGACAAATTTTTAAATTTAAAGTAGGCAGAATTATACTGTCAGGTGGACTGGAGAAGTTCATGGTCGGGGTTGAAAGCGCAGAATGAAACAAGCGAGCATCATGTGCAGAACCCTCCCATCTGGCCAATACAAATGTGAAACACATATCCCAATCACATACTGCCATGACATTTTGCATTGGCTCCCCTTTCCGTCCAATAAATTTTTCTCGTCTGGGTCCAATTATCACACACTTGATATGAGTTCCATCTATTGCGCCAATTGCATCCTTAAAGTATGGGTAATATCGATGACCACATTTTATTTTAGTGTGACAACAACGGAATTGGGGATCTTCAGGTGTGATATTTTCCCTTGCCAGACTCAGGCAAGCCTGTAATACCGTGTGTAAATGTCGACTAACAGTTTCCCCTAAATGTTGAAATAATTCCTGTATCACTCTATTACTTATCTCATATCCAACAGTGAGTAAGAACATGGCCAACATTTCTTCAACACCTACGCTCTTAGAATTTTGTAACCCATGTTGAACCAATTTATCGCACAAGCTATAGAAAATATGTTTTTCCACTCTGAACATCTTATGACATCGTGTTCCATGGGAAGCCAATATTTCTTGCACCCATGGATGACCTATTCTCTTATTAGTCTTGCGAGGTTCTTTGCATAGATAAGGGACCACATACTGACAAAGCATGGCAGTTAAAGTTTTATACTGGAACAACTCTTCTTCTAATTGCATTTCTATTTCCTCATCATCTTCCTTTATTCCCTCCAACAACTTTTTATTGTTCCAATTCTCTCTTCAATTATACCTGCTAGTATAGTTAAATAAAATTGTAAGTATAAAAACCGTGACATGTAAAGAAACGTAAAAGTTAGTGCACATGTTAACATGTTATACATTGCATTAATGTAAACAAAAGGTAAACATAGTCCACAATTCATTGCGTCATAAGTTACATAAACCTAAGACATCCACACTAATCACCAAAAAGCTACAACAAATGTCATTATGTCACACCAACATACAATACTAGCCATAAACCATCAACCGCAACCATTTTATCAACGCCCGCGGATTGTTCTTCTTAGTTGAAGCAAATATTTCTCGAGCAGTCTTATCCTGAAGAACCTTCATGCATAGCACGCCAAAGTCCTCGTCCTCTTGTACTTCCGGGATAGCCCAAAGATATGTTATAACCTGGTCAACACCCGCCACTGCTTTTTCCTTCAACGAGTCAGCTCTATCTTTAGAGGCAGTAGCTATCACACTGATTGCATCGGCTATTTTTTTTATGCCAGAACTTTCTGCCTTTTCATTGATGTTCCGGCTACTCTCTTCCTCTTACTCTAGCCTCTTGATCCACTTGGACCTATTGGCATAGTGACACTTGATAAGTCCACCCCAGCTATGTCATCTGTCAGTCGTGTACTACCTATAGGGTTAACACCAAAAAGCTCTTCTTCGCTATCCCCTGACCCTTCTTCTTCATCCATCGAGGGTTGGTAGCAGTTGTCAGTGTCTACCGCTTGTGGCTCAGGATCTCTATAGGATGGTGCATACCCATGTTCCCCGGTAGCTATCACATCCTGAAAAATGAGTCTCAATTCATGTTCATGATGCAGGCCAGCGTGTCTGACCTTTCTATACCCTCTATTTTCCTGCATACATACCAAAAAATTTACGTTTAACTTATTTTCAAGTAATTTACTACTTATGTCAATAGAACTAAAATGAAACTTACAAGTAAGAATAATCAACAATACTTAACCTGTATTTTTTGTGTCCACTACTCATTCGGTGTAGCTACGGTTTTTTTGTCAGGGTCCCAACCCGTACCAGTCTCTTTATTTAAGTCATCCCAAGTCTTCAGTTCTTTCATCAATACGTCTAACTTATTTCTAAATTGTTTCTGCCCATAATCTCTCCCCTTCTTCTGTTGAAAGGTGGAAACAATGTTCTTCCACCCGTCCTTTGTAAAACCGTGACCAAACGTTGTTTGTTTAATATTTGGTCAACGCATGTAGTGATCAAAACGTCAGTTAAGAAGTCGTCCCATACTGCTCTACCTTGGTCGGAGTCCATAATTCACAAGATCACGGGACAACACTACCATTACACCCCAGCAATTACATAAGGCATGTACGTTGTAAACAATAATTACAACGAAGCGAATGAAAAAGAGCACAAATATAAAACATATCTAAACCAATTTTTTTGTTATAAAATATATCTGAAAAAATGGTCAGGTACATTTTTTTACCTACACACTCAATTTAATTAGAGGAAAATGTAAGTTGAGTGGCATCCAAGTATATCTGAACCTTTTTTATTTTTTATTTTTTGTCAAACATATCTGCATCCAAGAACTAGTGGTACAATCAAATTATGGATTCTCTATCCAATCCAAACCCACATGCATTACCAAACTCCCACCCAAATGCTTAAATTAAACTAACAGTAGGCTTTTTGCTATTCAGCTTCCATAAAGGAAACAGGGAAAATGATTCAAACAGGAAAGAGTGTCATGTGCACTAAGGTAGGAGTGTTTCACAAAATTAGGACTGAACAAGTAAGAAAGGACCCCCTCACACTCCTTACCCATCCACTACAGCAAGAGCAGAATTATTCTTTGATTCTCTCACAAGAATTTTTCCAACAGAACTCCCTTTGAAGATTAGACCTACAACACTGACCTGAACCCGAGTTAGGCCATGTTGCAATATGCAAATATCAGTCACCTTCTCATGAACACATGTTATAAAAACTGGAAACCCCATATTAATGAACTCTTTAGACATCCTTTTTAGATCACTTAAAAAAAAGAACTAACATCTTAAAGAGTTGCTATATAAAACAAACAGACAACTTTCCATCTCTATTTAACTAAATGAGCTAGACAAGTTGAAAATTTCCTCAAACAACATCAACGCGCTGCATTATACTTAATTTTTTCACATCACATAGGCCATCATAAACAACCAAATAATTATCCAGCAGGGGCTTGTTTTTTGAAACATGATCTGTATAATATGAAAGTTACTCTGTGCTTTGAAGTGTTGACACGCATCTAACAAAATATGGCTTCGTTGAATGAAAGTTTATGACTTGATTAATAGTCTTTTTAACCCATTTTAAAAGTGATTCAACACACCATTTCACAAAAGCATAGTGATTACAGGCACCATTTTGTGACCACTCATTCGGAATCACAATCAATATGGCCAGACAAGAAAAACTCGCGAGCACAAGAATTGTAAACCAACCTCACCATCATTTCAGAATGGATCGCACGGACTTTTTGCTTATCTTGCAGATGGGATCGATGGCAAGGAAATGGAAAAAAAAAACTCGCGACCACAAGAATGCTAACCAACCTCACCATTATTTCAGAATGGATCGGAGGGAGTTTTTGCTTATCAGATTTCCAGATGGGATCGACGGCAAGGAAATTAAAAAAACATAACATAAGAGGTAAAAGAAGGTACCTCTGAGCAACGGCAAGGAGATGATTTCCAGAGGGGATTGAAACAGGGGAACCTGCAGATGGCTTCAGCGACGACAAGGAAATGGTCTCACTTCCACGGTGGCGGCCTCTACACTACCCAAAGAAGAAGAAGAACGGGGCTGAGCACGGCAGCGTCGAGTTGGTGCAGATGTTGAGCAAACGGCGTAGATCGGCAATCTATAGCTTGTGCATGGGTAGATCGGCCTCCCACCTCTCTATTCCATCCTCTGGCGAAGCTTTAAACACAGGATCCACTCATCAACTGCTGGCCATGACGGCGGCTACGGAAGCTACACTCGTTTTTTAGCTCACTGCTTGCTGGACCCAGAGGAAGAAGTTACTTGCTTGACCCAAAAAAATTGTGGTCGTGCACGAGGTTAACGGTGGGGTGGGTGAGTTTTTTAAATCGCAATTAATGCCCCAACGGTAATAAGACGCTATAAGACCCAAAAAAAGCAACAACTATCTGCTTATGGATTTAAGACCGATAGGTGAGAAAAGTTCGTTTTTTAAATTGTATTACCAAACACTAGAAAACAAAAAAGTTCAGTGGGATAAGACAGTTTGCAGTAAAACGTCCGATCTTTGCCATATATTGGCATGCCAAACACCCACATAAGCCACAATTTGTGGCTTCTTCTCTTCAGTCATTTTTTAAAAAATTGACTTCTTTCTTCCGCCTCAGCCAAACGGACAAAAAGACAACGCTCCCTCTTTTCTTCCGCCAACGTCAGAAAACGTCCTAGAATGCTGAAACCAAACAGGCCCATTCGATTTTTTTAAATAGATTTTATTATTCATATGATATAATATTTAATACTCCATAGTTGTTTTTGAAATCTATGTTTCTTCATTTTCGAGGTTTACTTTGTTAAACTATTATTATTAGGGAAAATTCTAAAAAAAATAACACAAGTATCTTAATTCACAATAAGAGTATCTCAATTAATAATGTCAGCACAAACAACTCATAGTGTAAATACGTAGTACTTAAATGCTTCTGATATTGTTAACTTAGCTACTCGTGTTGTGAATTACGATACTCGTGTTGTTAAAAACCTAGTGGCATTTTCGTAATTACGTAAAAAAAACAAAAAAACTGATTTGAGATTTTATGATTTCGTTATTCTAAATTGGGATTTCTCTGTTTCCTTTGTCTTTTGTTATGATTTTTCCTTTAAGAAATATATTTCTCTTCATCTTCTTGGTCTATTTTTTTAAAATATATATTATTATTAATATATTCAAGCATTAAATATTTGTGCTTGAAACCCATTGTTCTTCATCTTCGTTTGGGTAGGAGTAACTAATGAGAAGTGACTTCAGATGAAAAGTGACTTCAGGAAAAAAAAAAGGACTTATCATAAGCGATTTGTGTTTAAATAGAAAGTAATAGAAGTGACTTTTTTCTAATGGAAGTGCGTTTGGATAATAAGATGAAAAATTAAAAAAAATTAATAGAGTTTTTTTATTTTAAAAAAACTTTGTTATGTATTTTAAATTTAATAATATATTTGGAGTGAGATAATTTTTTTCATATAGTCACAATAATTTAAAAAAAGTAAAAATAGTAAAATACACAATTAATTGTTCATTTTTAATAAGATGAAAATCTTCTAACAAGTTGGTTTTTGATTGTGCTATTTGACATTGATGTTCCCTAGCCAGATTTTACTTGCAAACATTCCAGCATCAATTATTGTGGGGTTTAGTTTTAATTCTGTTGGATTCGGTCACTGACATATTGTTTAGTTTCTTTCAACCTTTTTTTTTTTGTTATGATAATGGTCAATTGAAATGTTTCTCTTTTGATTAATTAGGATGAATGGGTCATCTCCAGTGCTTTCCAGAATTGTTCATTAACAATAACGAGGCTTTAATTACCAACGGGCTATCACGATGAGGGAAAAGTAGTTGAATTGTGATTTATAAATAGGAGCTTCAGTCAATTTTAATACCTATCCAAACACCTATCATTGCAAAAGTTGCTTTTATTCCACTGATAAAGAGCTTTTTGGTTGAAAAAGTAGGTACCCAAACACCCACTTATACTTGTCATTCTTTTAAATCTTTTTAGTGTTTGATATTCCTTCTCCCTAAATGAACTGGTCTTGCTTTCTCTCTTGCTTTCTCTCATGCACTATCTAGTTCTCAAGTTTCCATTTTCTAAATTTTAACCATTTTCCATTGTTGTCTTCCTAATCTATTCCTTCTTCATCTAATTCTTTGCCCAATTTAAATCTACGAATGAATTGATAGGGGCATGCATCCCAATATTTTGTTGTTTATGGTAAAGAGAAGTGAGAGAACAAAGAACTTATAAGAAGCATCAAATTTATTAGTTTTAGGGTAAAGGTGCATATTTGTCACTAAAGTTTTTCCCTATGAACCCTTGGCACAAATAAGTTTTAAAAGAGGTAAATCTACCAATGAATAATAAAAAATTGGGCAAATAGGACAATTCTATTAATTTGATGTTCAATGACGGTTAAACGTGATAGAGAGCATGTGTGTGTTATTTGTTTTAAAAATAGAAAGGTTAACAAAAGAGAAAAGATGCGAAGGCAATGGTGAAACCTAAAAAGCAACAAAGTGAGAATTAAGTTCCCTAAGTGATAGGAGTCAAACAGAAGGGAATCAAAAATTTGAAAGATTTGCTGAGTGATTGGAAGTGACAGATTTAGCTATACACACACCTAAAACCTTTCAAGTTTCATTTTCAAATTCTTAACAAGTAGTACTATGGACATCCATAGAACCTCCAACTTGAGTTGCCATCGATCTAAGCCGTTTCTTGTGACGCCACCATTTTTTTATCACAGCGAGGTTGTCATAGAAGCATGACGTTCTATCTACATCTTCTTGTTGACAATGATGAAGATACAACCAATTTTAATTGTGTTACTTGCCCCTTTTAATTGTTTTTTTTGTTAGATTTAGACCTTCCAAAACTTATTTGTGCTAGGTACTCCTCAGGAAAAACTTGATTGCCAAATTTGCACCTTAACCCTTAATTTTATGCAACAACTATTTCTTTATATTTGTTTTTCTTCACCCTTATGTTCTCTGTTGAGACCCTAGTTTTAATGATAATAAAACATATATTGTAAATCTAACTTGGTCTTATGCAGGATCTGAAATTGTATTCAAGTGTACTCTAGTTCACCAAGTGGTACTCAAGTACAAAAGCAGTTAAAAGAAAAACATATGAAAAGTAACATGTTTATATATCCAAGTATTTTTGTACCCCAGTACAAATAAATGATACTTGAGTACAGTGACAGCAGAAAGGAGAAAAGGGTATGCGAGTAACAAGATTCATGTATCAAAGTATATGTATACTATGGTAAGAATAGATGGTACTCAAGTATACATAGAGAAGTTTCTAGTATAAGTGTACTATAGTAAAGGGATTGCGTACTAGAGTAAGCAAAATACTCAAGTATAAGAATCTGGTACTCTAGTAATCTTATGTTGAAACTAATAGAAATTGTACCAGAGTACAAGGTATTCCATACTAGAGTATGATGATACCCTAGTACGAATTCTGTGTACCAGAGTACATCTAATATATTCTGCATAAATTTTCTGATAAAGTTTACCAAGTAAGTAGAAAGTAGTACCTGAGTACTAGCGTACTCCAGTATGAATTCTACGTACTAGAGTACAATTGGTATATACTGCAGAAGTTTTTTGATAAACTTTACTCGAGTATGAGGATTGTGTTCCCGAGTATGGATGTACTCAAATACGTACCCGAGTAATCCTTAGAGTAAAAGGCAATTTCATTTTTCAAATTGTACTTGAGTATAACGAAAGTGTACTCGAGTAATACGGTGAATGTTACGCATATGAAAACTAGAAATCAAGGATTTCAAATTTCTAGTTGTTGTGAATTGATTATATATGTTTATTTGATCCAACAATTGTTTCCATGTTGAGTTTGAATATTTTCATAGATTACAGGATTCAAAAATAAGGAAATAAGAAACTTAGATTCTCAATAATGATAACAGACAAGGTCCAGATTTGGTGCAATGGACAAATCAGATTTCCAAAAATAGATACTTTGAGGCTAACGGTCATATTTTCATTGGCTATATAAAGGACCAACATACAAGCTTCAAAGCACACCAATAAATCATGAGTGAATCATTCTTCTGTGTAAAAGCCTTGAGAATCATCCTTTTATATACGCTTAAGTGTGCATATATATGCTTTGTAAGAGAGTGATTTCTGAGTTTGTTTATTATGAGAAAAGTGACTCAAGATTGTGGGATCTTGAGTAAGGAGAATTGATTGCAAGTTGTAAGGGGGAGTGTGAGTTTTTTGCAGTTGTCAGTTAAGGTTGTATTAAGGTGCTAAGAACCCTTAAACTTGGATCATAGTGAAACACCTAGAGAGCTTCTGGAGACTAGGTCAAGTGGTTGGACTAAACCAGTATAATCTCCTGGTGTCATTGGTGATATTTTCCTTTATCTTTAATTATTGCTTTAAATTTATAAATTGTCATATTTTCATACTCACCCAATTCACCCCCCTCTTGGGTGATAAAGTCTGCACTAACATTCTCTCCATTTCATAATTAAGTTTTGTCTATTGTACCTTTTCTAATTTTTGTGACATTTGATCATAATTTTTCAAACTTCATAAGAATACTCAGTTAGTTGTTTGTTATCATCTAGGTACATGTTTT
This sequence comes from Acacia concinna, assembly GCA_037177275.1. Classification (NCBI taxonomy): domain Eukaryota; kingdom Viridiplantae; phylum Streptophyta; class Magnoliopsida; order Fabales; family Fabaceae; genus Acacia; species Acacia concinna. Next base: position 2,161 of record JBAGKO010032443.1, on the reverse strand, counting down.
CTCGAACACTCTACTAATGACTTCAACAATTATATATTTGTATTAACCTTATTCAAGTTGTTGCAAGAACATTCGACTCAGATAATTGCTCCAACCTATATAATATGCCTTCAAAAATCTTCTACTTACTGCTATCCATTGCAAGAAGATATTTTTAACTTCATGTCATATTGTTGAACAGGATGAGAATTCCATTGTTGCCATATTTTTAACTTAATCTTGGTTTTCATTTTTTACTCAGATTTATGACCTCTTATCTCTTCTTTGTTTGAACCAAGTTTAGATATTTTTAAAATTGTATATTAATAAGTAAATAGATGTGGACTACACATCCTCAAATTTGGCTTACTTGAAATGTGTATTATTTCAAATTGTGAATTTAATTATCAATTGGTAGAACAATGAGCAATTGTTTAGAAAAGATGTGTTCCTTTGGCTTAATGGCCCCACTTATGTAGTCATGTTACAAGCTATATTCCTTCTGTATTTTATATGAGCGGATGTTTACATATATAAGTATTTGGTGGAGACAAAATATTTTGAGAAAAATTCTAATTTAATTAAAATGGGAGGAGATAGTGGTATGGCTCCGTGTGAGACTCTAATTTAATTAGAATTATTATTGATAATTTATTGATTAGGCATGAGAACAATTTCCCTATATAATTGGAATATTTGGAAACATGAACTTACCATATGAACTTACCACAAATGATATCTACTAATTTATATTAAAAATTAGTATAGGTGGTTAACATATGGTAAAGGGTATAGTGATTATAATTAAAATTTAACTGTCATCAACTAACCCCGTGTTAATTAGTATCTATTATTATTATTATATTATTATTAATAGTAACTAACTCTTCATTTCTAATTTCTAATAGAATTAAAGCCTCACATACTATGTTCCTAAATGTCTTTATTATTTTATTAAAAATTGTTTTGATAGCTTTGATGTCCACTGATATTACAGACTTATCGTCAAGCAATGTTGCAATTATGCATTTCTGACTTCTATAACTCTATTAATAAAGTTTTTTTTTTGCTAGAAATAAAGTTAGTTTCAAATGTTTGTGTATAAATTGAAGTTACAGTTATGAAACGAAGGGCCTAAAAAGCTTAACAAGAAGAAATAATGGCACATCAATAATTACCACATGAATATGTTAATAACCTAAAAGTCACCACTGTAAAGAAGATAAATTGTCATATCTTGAGTTATGCAAAAGACACACCACAATGCATCTAGCCTATTCCATTGTTTAGATTCTTGACACTCCTCTTTATGTTGTTTGGGACAAAAACATTGGGGCTCATCAATTTAATAGGTTTTATAAAGATTGCACTTAAAATTATAAATTAATACTTGACATGTGTCTTTTTACATGCCCAACATTATTATAAAACTGAAACATCACTAACCTAAATTTAACTACATACTAAAAACCAAACAAAAGCCACCTTAAAGAATATTTAACACAACCTATTGAGTTCTCCAAAAAGTTATAGTTGAAAAAAATGCAAATAGCTTATTGCATTTTCAAAATTCTATAAATTCTCCCAATAAGTGAGTGGGGGAACTACATGACTGACATGGCATCACAAGACAATCACATTGTTGGCCATAAAACATCAAAACAACCTTCAAGGGATAAAAGGCTAGGATCCTCATCAAGCATCATTACTAACCAATCCAACATGCAATATGTGTGTCAAGATTGTGAGGTCGATGCCACCTAGAATAACAACATTGACTGGTAAACACACAAGGAAAGTAACCTTCAAGGGGAAACCAACACGGTAGTAATTCCAAACTTGGAGGTACAACCATCAACCCACGAAGAAGGTGAATGAGCAGTATTATATTGTTTGTCACTTTTGAGTTTTATAAAGCCTTTTGAATCGACATATGAAGATGATTTGAAATATAAATGGAGCTCATGATGATGACGACAACACCATAATGGAAGACGCGTCATGAACCACTAAAGACATTTCTAAGGCTAGATTTCTAAATGGGGGTGACCTTTTTATGAGTGTCAATATTGTGGGACTATTATGATACATCAAGAGGATTAAGAGGCCCTATGCTATTGAATACCCTCTTTTCTCAAAATGCCACGGACATGGAAAGATTATTGCACTATATTTCAAATTA
>JBAGKO010032383.1:0-10566 GCA_037177275.1 Acacia concinna | reverse complement strand
GGCAAAGGAGTTATTATTGCGGATAAGTAAGAAGGTGGTGAAGCTGTATTAGTTTATTATGTTGGTTGTCTGTATACCATTTTCTGTTAGACTTATATTTTGATTAGCCTTGTAAGGCTACTGATTGTATAAAGTATAACTATAGTTAAACTTGTATATAATTATTTGATTGTAATTTTCTCACTAAGGAGGAATAACAATGCCCAGGTACCCACCGGTAAGTGCCATCTTTATTGACGGCCGTTTAATGGTAGTAACAGTATGCAAAATAGTAGTAATTACAGTGAGCATAATGGTATTAACTTTGTAATTACTAGGTATAATTCATGAAGTAGTTATGGTCATCTGTATGAAAGATTCCATAACTTAATGAATGATTAAGCATAAAATGGAAGATAGACGAAAGTGATTAGAGGAAAGGAATTCTGTTACTACCACACATAGTTCAATGTAATATAGGGTTAGTGATAAAGAGTTTGAACCACTGATTAACTATTTTTTAAGATGATTTAAAAGTTTAAAGTTTTTCAGAAAAATCCATTCATGTTATAGGTTCAAACCTTGTGTTTGGATTTAAATTTACTTAGCCATTTATGAAATTGTTTTACTTCCCGCTGCATGGTTTAAAATCATTACCAATTAACCTACAAGGTGTATCAGGAATTAGGGTGTTACATAATACATGAGTTCTTGTTGGCATAGTTCCTGAAAGCAAAGCATAAGTCAATTTGAGTCACGTCACTGGACGCTATCCTTAAGAGCTATTCCGCCACCGCAGGCTGACCGTAAGTGGCACTCCCCAGGATAAAACATATTCTTCCTGTAGAAAGAGGGTGAACAGAACAACAAAATGTATATGCAAGCAGCAAGGGAAGAAGCACAAAAGATGAGAAAAAGTATGCAGAGGAAGAAAGGAGAGTGCCCGAGAGTTTTGAGTAAGGATGCCTGAACCTCTTGCAAGCATCGGCTTATAGGCAATGAGGACTACATCCACTAGGCACAATTAACAGGTCTAATCGCTCTTGTAACTGAAATTATATGTACTCAAGTTCAAACACCTCTAAAAAGTGCCCAATCCATATTTCACTCGCGGGCGGGAAAAATCGACGAATTTCAACTGCGCTTGCCCACTGGAGGTCCATCGTTGTGTGTGCGAGCCTACTCTCCTCTTAGGCCCTTTTACAAGCCCAACATCATGAGGCATTTTATATACCATTGAACTTCCTCTTTCCCAAGCAATGTGGGACATACTTTTTCTCTTACACACTACTCCAACACTTCTTTAGCTTTCTTGCAAACATCATGTTTGAATGTTAGCTTATACTTACTTTTTTGCCACCCTTTTAAAGGATTGAAAAGGAACTGAAGCTGAGTTTCAAGAAACAGACATGGTAAATCAGTAATATTACAGAATAGGGTGATCGAAAACTCACCGCGTGGGAATCATGCACATTTGTCAAAGAACTCATCAAAATTTCCAGAAGAGAAGAGAAGCATATCATAATTGAAACTGAGAGGGAAATGAAATTACATTATGAAAATAATGGAAGAACTAACCGGCGTAGGGAAATTGAATAGAGAAGAAGAAAGAAGGGAACATCATCTTTGAGGACCTTAATCAAACGTTTCTTAAAAGCCACTGGATTTTATAATACTACAGCGTCCTCCTGGCAATAACCATAATATGACAGCAGCGAAGTTGTTGAGAATGGTTATTGAGGATGACACTAAAGACCTAGCCTGGCTTCCATCAATGGTCTGACATTACTTAATTTTGATTATAAATATAAGATCTAATTGAATTTTTTAAAAAAATTTTAAAGAAAGCTCATTAAATTACTTTAAAGCATTTAAATTTATAATTTTTTTTTATCAAACTATGTTTTCTAACTTATAAACTAATATATAATATAATGATATATTATATATGTTATGATTAAATAACTTATTTATTTTTCTTAATCTCTCCAAAAAAAAATAATTAACTGGGTGTTATATTTAGGATTAGAAGGACTCAGAGGGAGTATATACGTCAAGCCAAGCTGTTGTTTACTTTCAGTCTAATATACGAGGGAAAGCGATGCATTAGTTACTTTTAAATTTTATGAACAAGATCTGCTTAAAAGGTTCTAGTGAAAGAGAAAATAAAATTCATTGGAAATTATGGGCCGTAATGACAAATGGGAAGAAGGAGGGTGATATGGGTTTTACGGATTTTGAAGACTTTAATTTGGCTCTTTTAGGGAATCAGTACTGAAGAATCTTAAATGAACTAGAGGCTTTATGGGCTAGGTTTTTGAAAGGTGTTTAGTTTCCAAATTGCCCCTTCATATCAGAAAAGAAAGGGAGGAGAGCTTCTTAGGCTTGGAGTAGTCTACTGGCTAGTAGGAAAATATTAGAAAATAATTCTTTTGGCAATCGAATAGATGTCTGGAGAGATGCATGGATGCCCAACATTCCCTTGAGTCAAATTCATGGGGATTTTCCTCCTGAACCTTTTGCAAATGACATCGTTGTTAGCATAATTAGGACTAGGGAGTGGATGCTGGGAGAAGTAAACATTCCTGACACTGTTAAAGATGAAATCCATAAGATCTCAATTCCTGAAATAAAGCGTGTCGATAGAGTCAATTGGCTGGGGAGTGCAAATGGTATTTATACAGTTGAGTTGGGTTACTAATGGGTGAAGACAAGGGACATGGGGATATGCCTAGTAGTTCTAACCCTTTCCCTCATGGAATCTGGGGAGTGATTTGGAAATTAATGATAGAACCAAAAGTGAAGAACTTCCTTTAGAAAGTTTGTAATAAAGCTTTTTGCTAACTATGGAAGCTTTGTTGAAGCGAAAATGCTCACATGTACGTGTGTTTTTTCACTGTTGTATGAATGTTGAATCAATTGAACATTTGCTATTGTTGTGTGATTGGGCAAAAAGAATTTGCATGCTTGATCTCTGGGAATTATTGTGCCTATTTGGATGATGCTTCTTTTGAGAACTGGTTTATGATGATAATGAACGATTTAAAAGAGGATGATTTTGCTAAAACTCAAGTTTCTTACTTATTGTGGTATATTTAAAAGAGTCGTCGTTGTGACTTGTATGAACACAAAGCTCTTGACTTTTCTTGGGTGATTAGTTGAGCCACTGACTTGTGGACAACAAAAGGGTGGAATCAAATTAACCAAGAGGAGCTGGGGCCTAGTGGCTCGCCGCCTAACAACAGTTGGCTTTATTTTGTGAAATGATGCAAGTCAATTGATAATTCTAAGTGAAAATAGTGTGTGGATGTATCGTCTTACTTTAGTGAAGCTACCGCTCTACTTGAAGCTACAAAAACTGTAGGCGTATCAGGGTCGGGGAAAATCCACTTGGGATCAGATTGAAAACTTTTGGTGGACGCTATTTTGGCTAAAGCTCCTTGCTGATCGAAGAACTCAACCTCTGGTGGAGGAAATTGCAGTGAGACTTAATATGTATTATGATTTTTTTTTTCTTTTGTTTCTCACTCTTGTCATTTAACAGCTGGCTGACTAGCCAATAAGCTATAAAGGGTTTGTCTTCGGGAGGATGGTCCATCTCTCTCCCAACCCCTCTTTCTAATATTCTAGTGTCTGATTCTTCTAATTCAATCCAACCACAAGATAGATTTGGTTTGGGCTGATTTTTGTAGAGACTTTTGATATGTATATAATATATTCCACAGTTGACAAAAAAAAGAAGTTCTAGTGAAAATTACTCTTGTTAATTAAACTGGCCAGAAATGAAAAGCTAATGCTCATTCACGTTAGAAGAACACATTACGTGAATCCTCCGTTTTTACATGTTTAAACAACTTGGGAGTGGAATAAACCATGTCAATTTTCTACAATTTAATATATGCTTACCGCTATAAAAAGTTTTATATATAATTAACAACTATTTTTTCCAGATCTGAAAATTGTGAAAATAAATTAAATGAATCATTAAGTCCATTTACTTTTATAACACAATTTAATACACTTCATTATATAATTATCATAATAATAACACAATTGACAACATTTTTTTTCCAAATCTTAAGCTTGATGAAATAATTTTTCCCTTGGCAGGTCTTTAATATCAAATATAAATCACCGAGAACTAATTCAATTGATGAATTGATAACAATTAAACCATTAAATTTGTAACAAAATACAAGTGATTTCTAATAATCCTGATTAAATAAGTGTACTAAACTCGAATGTCATCATATTAATTTCTAATGCTCTCTTTATCCTTAGTATATATGAGAGAGAAGAAAATTCACTTCTTCCATAATGATGTTAACAACTTTTTCAGTTTTTCTCCTTGACCAGATTGTACCATCAATACCACGGCCCATTTTTTTGCAAGATAGGTAATAAGCAAGAACAATATTGTTTCGAAGAATAGAACTGTCTATTGATTTAAGTTGGCTTCATTTGATTATAAAAAAGAAAAAAAGAACTGTCTATTGATTTAAATTTGTTCATGATTATTAGGCTTTAGCACCCATTGTCCACACATGCCAATATTTACAACTGAAGAAGAAAGTAATTAAAAAAAAATGAACCGTCAAAATTGCCGAATACCCACTAACCAGTCTAAACTCAAAATGAATTGGCTAAGCAAGTGACATCGTGATAGTGAGACAACGGAGACACTACGTACATTAGAGAAACCGAATTGAAGGCAACCAAACTAGTAACCCTAAGATGATAACCAAAAGGTAAAAGCTAGTAATCACTATAAAGATTATGCTCGATACTTCCCCACTTGAAGAGGCCATGTACGTACAGCTCAACCTCAGAAATAGTGAAAATCAACAACCTCATATAGTGTTGTAAGCTGCTCAATCATATCATGCAACCACCACCTGCCCAAGTGGATACCATCAGCAATTCACAAATAAATAATATGAAAATTATATACATTCAAGCATTAATTAATTGTTACGTGACAAAAATAGAAAGTACGTAACATCAAACTATATATAAAGCTTCATCCAAAGTAACACCCAATAGAAACATACAACCAGGGATGTCAAATGTTATATAGAACAAGAGCCAAGGAGGCAATCTAACATGAAACCCAAGAAAGAGGTACATAATTAAGTACCTGTCTACTGGATGCAATTCAATATCGGCAACTTCAAAAGAAGTCAAAGAACGTAACCAAATATCGCTACAGCAAGCAACCCAAAATAGCCATATCTCTGGGGGTACCAAATCTCTGAACAAGTTGATACCCCTTGCAGGTTGTGGAAGGTCTTGAGGAACATCCTCATCGGCTGGTGGTCCCACTCTCCACCGCCCCTCAGTATCTCCAAATAGACAGAGAATATTCCCCGCTGAATCACCTCCTACGTTTGTGTATACGTACAGTATTTTATACAGCACAATATATAACAAGTCACGGTGTGGATGTTTTAGTACAGAATATATAGAATTAAAAAACTCACCGCGGGGATTACACTGCCTATAGAACTCATAAGCATCTGCAGAAGAGAAGAATATGGTAATTGAAACAGAGAGAAAATGAAATGAAAGAGAAAAGAATGGGATGCGCGCGCGCGCGCGCGCACACACCATCAGTGAGAGCCCTAATTAGAGCTCTTCTGCGAGCTGTGAAATCATTGAAAACGCGTTCCACTTGAGCACGACTATTTCTACGGATTGTTGCAACCTCCAATATTTTAGGAAGCTCCTCCATCTTTTCATACAGCATCTTCCTGCACAAGTTGATTCCATTAACTGACAGGTCACTATAGCATGATATTCATATTCAACCATTAATTGTTGCTTTACAAAAATAGAAGCCCAACATATGCAATAGGAACATATATATATATATGCAACCCAATCAGAAACAGGTACGTGATTATGTACCTATGTTCTTTACGAAATCCACTGCTCGTGGCATTAAAGAAAGCCATAGAAAGTAACCAAACATCGCTGAAATTGGCAACATAATTCAGCCAATCCTCTCTAGACATCCTATCTCTGGCTAAATTGATGCCCATTGCTGGTTCTGGAAGGTTGGAAGGCATATACTCAGATGGCGGCGCCACCCTCCACTGCCCGTCGGCATCTCCATACAGGCAAAGCTCCTTCTCTGAATCATCACCACGTTTAGATATATTATAACCCAACTCATTTATCTATCCCATCAACAATTTATCCATAATTATGCAAGCCACCAAGAAATTAAACTTATTCTGTTCATGTAAACAAGTCACGATGTGGGGCTTTACAATTTGTATCCTCACTCCAACACAAATGTATTACTATCATATATCACGACCTAATCTGACGACTAAGCTTAAATGTAAAAAGTAAAAATTCACAAGACAGACAATAAGTCAAAAACGGCGTGGAGAACAATATTACTTGAAAGTAGCCTACATTTGCTCCGTACCTAGTGTTCGCCAATAATATTAACAGCTAAAAACAAGGGATAAGGGGATCACTTAATTAATGAAGATATAAATAATATAAAGGAGTAAATATATATATAATTTCTTTCTGTCTTTCTTTCTTGCCTGAACATAATTTATCACATTATGCTAACTAAGCGGAATCAATTGATGTGGCGTGGTTAAAGCTAAGAACTTCGAACTAAAGATGCCAAGATTTGAATGATTATACTTTTTTTTTTCTCTGGCACCCTTTTCAAGAATTAAAAAGGAAATGAATGATGAGTTTCAAGAAACAGATATAATGATATTACAGAATATGTAGGGTGGTCGAAAACTCACCGTTGGGATCACACTTGTTAAAGAACACATCGACGTCTGTCGAAGAGAAGCATATCCGTTGGAACAATGAATGAAATGAAATTATGAAAAGAAGGGAAGAACTAACCGGCTCAGGGAAATTGAATAAAGAAGAAGAAAGAAGGGAATACCGTCAACGAGGGCCTTAATCAGAGCGCTTCTGCGAGCGCAGAAATCCCTGAAAACTGGTCCCACCTTTTCAACCATACAAAATTCAGCCAACGCTGCGAGTAGAGGAACTTCCATTTAGAGAGCAGAAAACATACGAAGTCTGTAAACGAACGGAGGCAAAAGAATTTATCGCAAACAATTGATACTAATGAATGACGAGTCGACGCGTTTGATTTTATAAAGCTACGACGTCGCCCTTCAGGCAATAACCGAATTATGATGTCGGCGAAGGTGCACGTTGAGGATGAAACTTGACGGTGACACTAATAGTCGAGCCGTTGCTTCCATCAATTCGCACGCAAATATATATATATAGAGGCCTTGTTACTTGTTTACGTCATAATTTGTCAGCTTTTTGGTGGGTAGGATGGGAAGAGGTGTTTTCTTTCAGGCTGAGATACGAGGGCAATTGATGCGTCGAGTTACCTTTATAATAGTCTTAGATAATATTGGTGTAGAGCTTTGATAGCTGTAATGTTTTCTGATTTTATTAGAGAGGGGAATATAAATTTGATGAAAAATATATGCTTAGAAGGTTTCAGAGAAAATTCCTGTTTCAATAAACTAACTAGAAATGAAAAACTAATGCTCATTTTCGGTACATAGAAGAGCACCGTTTATCTCAGGGAATTTCTTTGGGAAATTTATATTGAGGTTCCAAAAAAGAGACTTTATATCAAATAGATTCGGTAAAATCGTGTATTTACAGTCAGATCCCAAATTTTAGGAATTTATTACTACCAAGTCCCAATTAACAACCTCAGAGTTATTAATTGCGCTGCTGGCGTTGTTAACAACCCTAGCAGCACAATTAACAATTTGAGATCTGACTGTAAATACGCAATTTCACATAATCTATTTGACGTAAAATCTTTTATTTGGGACCTTATTGTAAATTTCCAAATTTCTTTTTTTTATAGGTGATTATCATGAGATTTGCGGATTGAAAAAATAAAATACTCGTATGTATAAACGTGTGTGTGTGTGTGTTTGAAACTCAGCTTCACTTCATTATATTTTCAATTCTTGAAATGGGTGACAAAAAAGAAAGTATACGCATTGAAATCTTGGCATGTTTAGTTTCAAGTTTTAACGACGCCATAGTTAACTCTGCCCACTTAGCAATCTGCGATGAATTATGAGGTGAGAAATAAATTATTATCACTTTTTTTTGTATTAAATCAAATATTCATTAATTTATCCCTCGTGTTTTCTGGTTCTTTTTTTGTAATTTTTTTGGTGACGGAGCAAATGTAGAATTATTAGTGGACGTTAATAAACGGATTAATCACGTATATATTTCTTTTCTTTTCTTTTTTTTCCAGTATTCTTATTCTTTTTTTGGGTTTCGGGCCTCAAAATTAAATTTAAACAAGCATTTTTAAAATCTGAATTCTATTGAAATTTATAAAATAAATTAGGAGTAAAAAATTGACATGAAAGTCAATGGAGGCCCGTGCCTAAGTTGCTTTTAAATAGTTTTGTTCTCCGTAATTGATATGTTCTATTTCTTTAATAATATGAGTATTTAAATTTATTTTTAAAAAATTAATATTTTAGAAATACATTCGTAAGATTCTTAATTTAAACTACTCAAATTTAATATAAAATACAAATAAAAAACCCGAGGAAAAAAAGAGGGTCAAAATTGGTAGGGGGGTTTTTTAGCTTTCTTATCTGACTTTTTCAGTCTAGTTGCTAGATTAGATTATGATGTATGACAGAAGTACATTTGTGTTAGTGTGAGGACACAAATTGTAGCCCCACATGGGATAATATATGAAGATATGCCTGTGTGTGTGTAATGAACTATCGGAATTGTCGATCACCCACTAGATAAGGAGTCTAGACTGAAAGACATATTGTTTTGGTGGGGCAATAGAGACACTAGAGAAACCAGAGCACATAGTAGAGAGACCGAACACAACGTAACTAAAATGGTAGTAATCCTAAGGCAAAAGGTGATCATTATAAAAGATGTCGAGGATCGATACTTTCTCTTTATAGGAGGACTTATATGCCAACAACAACTTTAGATATAGTAATCATCAACAAACTAAGATAGTGTTGGAAGCTCCTCAATCATATCACTGAGCAAGTTGACACCAATAACAAGTCACAAATAGGATGAAAATTATATTCCAGAATTAATTGCTAGTAGACTGAAATAGAGAAGCTAACATCAAACGAATTAATGCTACATTATCCAACATCCAATATAGGAACAAACATGCAACCCAAGAAAGAGGTAGGTAATTTCAAGTATCTGTCATGTTGAGTAAGTCCAAGCTTAGAGGTTATGAAAAAAGCCACAAGACGTACGTAGCCAAGCATCGCTGCCCACTACAGGTTCTGGAATATCTGGAGGAAGACCTGTTAATGGCGCTTCCACTCTCCACTGCGTTTGATTTTCCAAATAGTTGAAGAGCCATCACCGCTAAATCACCACGTTTGCATAAATTAATTAATTACTTAATTAGACGGCACAATAACAAGTCACCTTGTGTAGTTATAATTTGATTTGTATCCTCACTCCAATAAATTATTTTGAAGTATTTACATTTATCATTTTTCTCCCATAGAATTCAAATATTAAAAACGTCAGCTTAAAGTTTAATTTGAAGGTCAGAAACCCCAAGGAAGCATAACCTCCCCCCCCCCCGGAAGTCCTTTTATGAATGTCCATTAAAAGGTGATAATTTAATGAAGATATGAAATAATAAAAAGAAGTAGTAATCAATTCTTTCTGACTTTCTCGCCCGGACAAAATTTATGGGTATATGGTAAATGAGAGGAATTAAGGGTGGGGTGGTTAAAGCATCAAACTAAACATGCAAAGATTTGGATTTCATTTCTTTTTTGGCACCCTTTTCAAGAAGTGAAAAAGAAACGAAGCTGAGATTGAAGAAAGAGAAATGTGAATACTTATAATAGAGTATAAAGAAAGGTCAAAGGACAAAAATACTTCGGAAGATTTCACCATTAGACACCGGTTGTCTGGAAGTTTCTTATTTGGGAGGAGGTGATACCCTAAAAGTTTAAAAATGGGACAATTTCACCCTTCGTTAACAAGCCAAATAGTCAACGTGCATTGACTAAATTATACAGAGTTGGTAGGGATGTGGCATCCACCTCAACATTTTTTTCTATGTCAGATTTCCATGTAATTAGAAAATTGGGAAAAAAAAAGCTTTGTTCATCAATCATCATCCTTTATGGAAACAAACATCTAAACATTCCACTACAAAAAACAAACATTTTCTTTCTCTCAAACTTTGCCACATAATTAATGTTTGAGATGGCCTTTCGGGACAGAATTCCGTCGCAAAATATTTTGCGACGGAATTTCCCATGGATTAAATTCCGCGGGAAAAAAACCATCATAAATTAATTTGCGACAAAAAAATAGTGTCCGTCGAAAATTGTGATGGATTTTCCGACATAAAATCCCTCACAAATTGAGACAGATTTTCCCATAGATAATAATCCATGGGAAAATTTGAGACGGACTTGTCCGTTGAAAGTTCCAATGGATAAAGGCCGTGGGAAACCTCCGTGGAATTTTCCCATGATGTTGTCTGTAGGTAATGGCTGCAGGCATTTCCCGCAGTCCTGTCCATGG
>JBAGKO010032372.1:0-10566 GCA_037177275.1 Acacia concinna | reverse complement strand
TATTCATAGCAAATTCAAGTAAAAGCTATACCAAGTCAATTACATAAAATTGCTATTAATGAAGTCCAAATGTCAAATACATAACATTAAAATCCAAATACATGTATAATCTCAAAAGCATGCATGGAACCCCAATGCAACGCATTCAATCCAATATAATAATTAAACTTTAAACCTAGAATTTAACAAAAATCAAAGGAAAGAAATAAGAGATTAAGTGCTAAACGCTCCCCTTTGAAGCTCCAAGCATCAAGAATCATCCATTGATATAGGAGAAGAGGTTTAGTTGCTACCCGGAACGAGAAGCACAAAATGATGAATTCACAGCTTGAGTCATTTTGTTGCTGGACCCACGGTGGGAATTTTTCTGCTGCAGTTGACGGTGGGGAATGAAGGAATGGCTGACGGTGGAGTGGATTGCCGAATCGAATGGAGCTGGACGGTGGAGAATGAAGGAATGGCTGCAGCTCACGGTCATGGAAGATGGTGGAAGTAGATGCAGTTGCCACAGTGTCTCCCCTGTTCCAGAATCAGCTCGGCAATTATGGAGGTGGAATGGTGGAAAGCTGCTGGAATGCTGACAGTAAGAATGGATGATTACTGTCGGAGGAATGAAATAAATGGTGACGGTGAAATGGAATGTGGAAGTTGGATGATGATGAAGGTGGGATGAAGGGAATGAATCGAAGGGAAGATGACGGTGAAAAGCTGCAGATGGTGGAAATTGGATTAATGGAGACGGTGGGAAATAGAATTGAATAGAAGGGGAAGATGAATGGCGGCTGATGCTCCACACGTTCCGCAGCTCTGGTCTCTCCTCTTTTATCCGAAGAAGCCATCTGCAGCTAGGTTATTGTTCAAAAAGCTGCAGTTTTGCTAGTGGACTATTATGGTATTTCTGAATTTCATTGGACTAACTGGTAATTTATGGAATTCGAGGACTAAAATGTAATTTCTGCAATTTAAACTCCAAAAATCCATTTTCAAACTTGGTCCAATTTCTTCAAATACCTACAATTAAAAGCAATTAAACTAACATAAAATATTCTCAAAAATCAATGATCAAGAGTAATTACAATTTTCCCCTTTTAGCTCAACATCAATTCACTTACTCTTAATCACAATTAATTATAATAAATACATTTTTACCTCAATAATTATGACAAAATCACCAAATAAAGTATAACAATATATAATAAGATTAGGGTTTGTCACACACTTATGAAATGAACAAGTAGACTCAAAATCCTTCCATTAAGGCTTTTTGCTTTCTAATTGCATTCACCAATCCTAATCAAAGCATCAATCTTAGAACTTAATACATATGACATTCACATTTCTTTTCAACAAACTTTAAGTTACAATCAACCAAATTGCAATTACGATACTAAACATATGACAATTCATCATAATTTATGGTTCTTAAGGCTTAAAATGTGCATTATGACTAACCAATTCAATCTAAAATCCAATTTATTTATTTTTTGCAATTTTTCCCAAGCTTCCCAAGCTACCGAAGAGAGTTCTTTCACATAATACTAACACTAACTCACTTCCCCACACTTATCTCTTACATTGTCCCCAATGTAAGCCCAGACCCATGATGAACAATGAAACTCAAATATAGCAAGGGATTCATGTGAAGAAGGAGTTAAACTACTTTCTAAAGAGAAACAAAAAAAAAACAAAAGAAACACACAAAACTATCCTTTCTACTGGATACACCCTCCCCTACACTTGTTCTTTAACATAAAAGCATGCAAATCATTCCAAAACAATAAGAACAAGGGAAAGGAAGGATACAACCTTATCATGGAGGATTGTAGCTAGCGTGGTACAATAGGAGACCGCTCGAGTGTGGAAATGTCTTCCATAGCCATCTTTCAACTTATAAGTCCTCTTGTCACCTTTGGCTGCCACCTATAGAGGACCAATCCATATCTCCTTGAAAACTTCATGTGGAGTGGCATAGTGAGGCACATATGCCATGACAACGTCACCAACATCAAAACTAGATTTTTGTGCTTGAAGCTCCTTATACAGTATTTGACTCGGATCAATGGACAAGGCATGGAGAGGAAGTCAAGAAGAGCTTCTCAATCCATCCTTTGGCTTGAAGGGCTTCTCTTTGATAGGTGGTGGATTATTGTGAATTTGACACACCACCTTGACTGGTTGGGATACTTGCCTCAATGTTTGGAAAATGCTTGACTGGTGAGAATGAGTCTTAACAACTCCACTATACCCTATACTATCACAATTTGACATTAAAATTAAAATTGTCATTTAAAATATCACAATTTGACCAATTTAATTCCCAAAATACCCTTTGCACTTAATTCTCACATGAATACTCAATTATGCCCAAAATAAACAATTAAGTCTCACAAAAGCCTAAAATTGATCATGGAAAAATATACAAATATTACACTCTATCATCCTTATTGCCCTTAATGAGGAACACTTTTTTGAATAGACTTGGTCTCTCTTTTCCCCATTCTCTTCCCTTCTTCGACATAGACCCTTTTTAGTTTCCCTCTCTCTTCCTTCACCTGTGATAGTGACCTTAGAGAGTGAGAGGCTGAGAATGTGAGAGGCTCATAGAGATCATTGAAGAGTAGAGCGTCGGTGTTACGAGAGTGTCAAAGTTACTGTTCAACTTACCTTCAACTTACCTTCAACAACCACCATGGGTTGAGAGAGCGTAGGAGGTGGAGAGTGTGGGAGCTGCAAGAGCGACGGGTGTTCGATTGTAGTGTGTTGGCCATTGAGTTTGAACTCGTTAGTAGTTTTGGCTTGTCGCCACATTATGTTGTGGGTTTGCCTTGCCTCCGCCATGTCTTGTGGGTTTGCCGCGTCGCCACTATCCCCTGGCTTTCGGTGTGGTGCCTGAAACTGTGTGATTTAGCGGGTAATAAAAATTGCTTCTTTCTCCTGCGACCGTCATCCCCTGCCATTCTATACAGTCTCTTTTGAAGTTATGGAATCTCTTGAAACTGTTTGATATTCTGGTTCTGTCTTTTCCATGGTGGATCTGAGAAACTCTGTTCTTTTATGTCCAATTATAATTCTAGGTGTATGTTATATGTTTGTATCATCATTTCTGTTATTGTAAATTGTGTGCATCGCTTCGTATTTTCACGATATGTAGACGGGATTAAGGTATATATGGCTTATCTTTTTGATAATTCATGGCACTTTTAATATATGGTAATTTGTTATCATATTGTTGAAGAAGGTTTTGGCAATCTAATGCACTGTACCTCCTTTGATTTATAATTTAGCCATATGTATTTTTAGTTGGAAATACTAATGCATCTAAATGAACTAATTTTCCATTTTTGATCTTATTCAAAAATTCCATTATGTCTTTAATAGTTAGGTTTATATCTATTTATCTTAACTCAGTTTTTTCGTTAATTGGTTTTGCTGGTTCAGTTGCATACGAGTTTTTTTGACAAGTTTTATCACCGTATATGGTGGTGCTCGCAAGTTTTGTTTTGTCTTGGTAAATTCAGTTCTTTCATTTGTCGTCTGTTATTTTAATTTGCAATGAAATATACGATCTCTACAGGGTTGGTTATTAAAAATTCATATTAATATTAACGATTAATAATTAATTATCAATGAATTAACTAAAACTAGAGCCATTGCTTCGGCAATTGCAATTTCCCCTTTTAGTGTTTAGAATTTGGTTTGACAATTAGCATGGCATGTCCTTTAGAGCTCAACTTTGTCTCTTTTTCTTTCTTCCTTTATTGGCAACTAATGGGCTATTTGAGATGAATGCATGCAAGCATCAGGTTTGACTTTTTAAGGATATACTTAATGAGAAATGGAAGCATGGAATTTTGTGGCCATTTTACTACATCACATGACTTATTTATTTTGTAACATTTTGACGTTTAGCAGAGTAAATGTATTTGTATATATTTAGTATGTATGATATATGATATTTTACTATTGTTAGCCCAACTTTGTCCCTTTTGCATTGTTTTATGATTGACACTTTAGCATATGCTTCTTTGTTTGTTAAGGTTTGAGCATAAATCAAGTTTAAGTACAAGACCCGCAAATCTGTCTTGTCATATTCATTGTGCATGATTATTCTGACAGTAATAAATCACAAACCAAGAAGTGATATTTGTTGGCACATGTAATCAATATATTACTCTTGAGAAGGTTTAGGAATTGATGCCTTTGCCTATGGCACATGTTTGATGTAGAATATCATTTGTGCTTAAACTCTGTTGATCATGAAACAGCATGATTTGTATAAATTGACATATTTTCAGAAAGTTGAGAATTTACTACGCTAAGACATGTAGGCATAAAATGATTTGGTCATTGTGCAGAACCGTTTTGGAGCTATCACATACACTAGAATATTGCTTCAATTGATGAAGCATCTTAATAGTTTGAATGCAATTTAGATTTTTGCTACTACTCTAAGTCATCCAAATTTATTTGCATACTGGCCAGTTTTGTTTCGATATTTTTTTTCATCCATCAATGTAAACCCAACCTAAAAAATTGTGCAAGTTGAATGGTGCATAAATGGAATGAAGATTTCAATACGTTAAACTACTTTAGACATGTTTTAGGGCTAACAAATGGTCCTATTTGTGTATGGCAAATGATGAATATGGAGAAGGGGAAAAAAGTTATACAAGACAAAGAAGGCACAACGAGGAAAACTGAACTGAGGGCTCCAACTTTCTCCAGTTATAATCTGTTCATAGAAAAATTTTACAAGAAGAAGGAGGAAGAGGCGAAGGGGAAGGGGAAGGGGGAGGACAACTAGGAATAAGTATGAAATAGGACTAACTCATGAATGTTGAATATAGCTGTCTCCTAACTTTTTGAATATTGATCATTTCAATTTAATTTAAATGTAAATATCAGTGAACAAGGATTATGCTAACTTATGTATTTAACTAGTTGTTATTAATTCCATTTAATGTTCATATCTTTTTTTTATTATAGCAGTTTGTACAGTGAACAAATAATTACAAGGCATTGCACTAACAACTCCATGGTCACACATTGACAAGTCAATGTGTTTCCATTGGCAACTCAATTTGTAGGTGTGTAGTTAACATAGTACATGGCATTGCATTGACAAATCAATGAACACCCATTAACAAGTCAATGTACTTTCATTGACAACTTAATAGGCTTTCATTGACAAAACTATGTTGTTTTACACAAAATGTGTTCTTGTTAATATGTTACTTAACTATATAACTAATATTTCAATTCACAACTCCATGTGCCTATATTCACAACTCAATGAACGTTCATTAACAATTACATATGCGTTCATTTACAAGTTCACTACCTAGCATAATAAAGCCGAGTAATATGTAATTCAATGCCAGAGTAATATATCCATACATATTATGATGTTGTAAGTTGTCCATAACATGCACATCAACCACGAAATATAAACATAGCAAGATATATAAATACAATCAGGTGCTTCCATTAACAACTCCATGAGCATGTACTAACAACTTTATGTGTCTGTTTTGACAAGTTTATGAGCAATATCTAACAAGTGAATTTACATAAGAATATAAACTAATAGAAATGAGAGTATGATATAATATCATATTATATCCATATCAAACTTTCATTTTCATTTCCATATTCATGTACATGATTAGCTATTCATTGTAACATATCAACGAAGAAATATATAGTCTATTGAAATTGATTAAATGTTCAACACCTTCATAATCTATAAGGTCCACAAATGTAGTTGTATCAAGTGTCATTATGAACTTCACACAAACTTTGTCAACCTCTTTTCTCACTATTGACAATATTATTATTTTCAACTCTTCATAACTTGTGTTTTCCTTAATTATTCTTGATCTCACCATACCCCCAACATATTGTTGTATCACCACCTTCACTAACTACAAACCTCTCCTCAACATGAATTAAACATAGCATATTTTTCCTAGATGTGCCAGCCATGACCACTATCAACCTACAAAATAAAGTTATCATTAACAACTATCGGTGCCCATAGTGACAACTATCTCTACATCTATTGACAACTTTTTATATCTCAGTACATCAAATATTTTAACAACACAACCTTAATTCCATGATGATTAATACCAACTACTTATGATAAAAAGGACCATTAATTAGTTAAAAACATATCAAACTTTTGCAATGCATTCCCAAACAGCAGTAAACCACAACTACAACATTTAACTATCACCTATAGTTATTATTAACAACTTTATCATAGATATTGACAACTATTGATTCACCCATTAACAACACATTTTTACCTCACATACTTGGTGTCAAAATCACTACTTTTTACATCATCTTCATTCATCTGCCCTTCCATTGCAAAAACAGAGCAATAACAACCCCAAAAGAGTGCATCCACTTTACAAACATTTAAAGCCTAACTAAATTAATAAAGGTGATCATTTTAATACCCACACACACATCCTTGATAGTTTACAATGATAAAAGGAAACAATAAAGGTGATAACTTTAATATCCACAAACCCACCCCCAATCAACATTCAACCTAAAAATGATATAGGTTTTTTAGGGAAAAAACATATTTGATGTTGAAACCCTCTTAAAATGTTCATATGATGAAGAGAATTATATCAACCAAACATTAATAAGATGGAATAATGAAGATTAAATGCAAGTGAAAAATACCATTGGAGCTTGAATAACTCTTCTCACTGTCATCCCCTTTCAATGTGCAAATCTGATTGTGTTTCTCTCTCCTTTTTGTCTTTTAGATAATTAATATGGGCATTATGGACTTTTGCCTTATGAAATTAATTGCAAAAAAGTCCCACCGAACTTCATTGCAAATACGCGATTTTACTGAACCATTTGATCATATTTTTCGTTGGCAGGAACCTATTTTCCCATTATTTTTTACACCATGACAACTAAATTCCATGACTGTTAAAATAAAAAATATAAAAAAATAATTTAAATTATGTTATTGCATAAGTGTTCTAATGGAAGCAGTCTAAATAGTCGAATGCATTGCCAAAACTTCATCAAAATGGTTTTGGCCTTTTTAAATTGAGAGCGTGTTTTGCGTATGGTGTTGCATAAATTTTAAATTTGGTCTTATATTCTCGCTGCATAAAATAACTTTTAAATAGTTATTGTTTTTTTGAGGTAAAATGCAAAAATAATCATTAACTATTATCGAAAGTACAAAAGTAATCATGAACTTTCAAAAAGAGTGCAAAACCGTTAAATTACTATAGCAAACCCTCCCAAAAATTAATAACATTACAGTAATTTAACAGTTTTATATCATTTTCGAAATTTCATTGTTACTTTTACTTTAAAAAATAGTTCATGGTTACTTTTGCACTTCTAACAATAATTTATGGATATTTTTGCACCTTAACCCTTTTTCTTATTTTGCTTGCTAATTTGTGGAGTTTATTTTGTCATTTTGTTTGTGTGGTTACTTTGTTTTCCTGCTTTGATGCATTGTAGCTTTTTTAATTTCAACACTATCTTTCTTTTGCTGGGGGAAAAAATCCACACTGAATTAACTCGGAAAAAGTATTCTATATTATGAGGGGGAAAACATGATAAAACATTAAACAGCACCGTGTTGAAATATTCTCTTCAAAATGTACGTCTATGGACTTTGCCGGCCTCAAAAAAGCAATTTTTTTTTAAAGTAGATTAGGATTATGAATATAAAATATATTGTTGGCAAAAAAAATAAGAATATACACTATATATATATATAGAGAGAGAGAGAGAGAGGGAGAGGGTGATAGAGAGGGACTGAAGGATATATATATATATATATATCAATATATTTGTGTGTTTGGTGGTCTAAATTTAGATCAACTTTCAGTTTAATAAGTCCCTTAAATTTATATCACTGTGGTTCTTATTATAAATATATTTTAACTAATTATTATATATAAAAAATAACATTTAAGTCATTAAATATGTTCTAAATTGATAAACTTCCTTAGGCTTACCCTTATTAATATCTATTTTTAGCCTTACTTGTGAAACGTAAAAATGGATCACTGCCCTATCCGATATCAATATATTCAGGATTTTAAATTTATTATTGTAAATTAACATGTATAGCGGCGCGGCTGTCTAGACTAGTCCCCACCAATATTTCACAGTCTATACATTTTTGTAAATTAACATGTATACTTAGAATATTACCATCACAGTTGAACTACTTGTATACTTTTAAATCATTTTGGACTGATTCATTAATTAGTATGATTTTCAACACCACACACACACAGTTTTGTTCTTCAAATTTTGGCGTGAAGACTTGCTGAATGAAGGGTCACTCTCATAGCAGATAGAGATATTGTCTCTTGAAAGAAAATGAATCGACGTGGAAGTTTAATAGGCAACAATGCAGATCATGAAGCCTTCCACACGGTATGACAAGATTTAATTAGAGTATTTTACAATTTATATACACTGATGATGATTGAAAAAATAAGCTAACGCAAGTATTTCATAATATATTATCGTTCATACGTCCCAAAATTATATGTATGATATGTACTTAATTTTGCGTATATGTTTTCGTTGAGTTCACCATGCATATTGTTTTTCTTTGGCCAACATATTTCTCCAGAGTTGAAATTTGGCTCTTATTTTCCTCTTTTTTGGTGTGAATATCACATGCAACCAAAATTGTCTGATGCAAAATAAACTCGATCCCGTTCATTTTACTTTATTTTGTTGCACTGATGATGTTCATTTGAAGCCGAAAATAAATTTCAGATGCTAATTCTCTTTTATCCCAGGAAATATCACAAATGTAAAACTTCTAGATTTCCCAAATAATTAATAATTTCGGGAACGGTTTCAGACCTTCAATATATTTTGAATCGTAGGCATCCAAACAGGCACTCGGTAGTATTACAAACAATTAACTTAGTGAAAAAGCTTCAGCATCAATCGGTTCTTTGAGTCAAATTCAAGTCAACATACTAACTGGAATTTAGATTATATGAGAAGCAGTCTCTGGATGATTGTATAATATATAGCATGACTTGTATCACTGTTTATCTACATTAGAAATTATTCAGTTTCGTGGTTTGTAGAGGGTCCATTTTTTGTCCAATAAGACTCCTACTGTGACGTTCAACTCTATTAAGCCTACATTGATGTTAAAAATAGGGGATTTGGTTTCCCTACTCAGCTTGAAGAGCTACACAACAAAAAAGCTGAGTAGGGAAACTAATTCCAAAAATAGGCCCAGAATATGGTTATTCCATTTCTATTTTGGTATGCGAAGTACACAGTTAAGGTGCAGAATTAAAAACTTGGTACTGTATTAGGTGTGAGTGTTAATTTCCTGTTGTAATTATTAGAGGTTGAGTTGTACATGCTCTTTATGAATTTCTTTTTTTTTTCTTTTTAATCTATCAAAGGCAAGTGTTACACTTGTAAATAAATAACAATGTTAGTGTGGCGCATTATAACAAAATGAATTCAATGTTAGCCTATATCAGCTAACATTAGATTCTAACATAGAGTTGGGGAGAGTATAGTAAGGTAAGCTCCATGTTCATGTCATGTGCCATATTGCCAAAGAATCAGTGCATGTCATCGCTTTTCTATGAACATGAATGTTCTGAACATCTCAATTGAAAAAGATGAGGGATCTGGCTAGGTCAATCTCATACTGAAGTGGGTGGTAGTTTCCTCCATCTACCATTAGAGTGTGTATGGTTGTAGTAGAGTTAGAGTACAGTTGAACTTTGTGGTAATCTCTTTCTTTTTATAGCTTCAAGTCCATATGGATGGCTAGGATTTCTACCATGGTGAGTGAACTGTTGGGATTAGAACATACAACGCAGCGAAAGAAAAATTTCTAATCCCGATAGAGGATCTATCAACGACGTTTAGACCGAGTAGTAAGAGAATACCTTTTAGATCTGATTGTTCGATCACGAGGAGCTGACACTTCGATTGCCTCCCTCTACCGGTATCCACACACAAACAAACTCCCCCCAACGCAGTTGCGTGCTAGCGCCTCTTGCGTCTCTCTAGGGTTTCTAGCAGCTCGCTTAAGTTTTTCTCATACATCCTTTCATAAGTTTTCAATCTTATATAGAAAAATCACGTGGACTAAAATGGAAATTTTTAGAATTAAAAAATTAATTCAAATTTCTAAATATGAATTTGGAAACTCTTTGAATTAATCCTTAATTCAAATTTCTAAATCTGAATTTGGAAACTCTTTGAATTAATCCTTAATTCAAATTTCCAAATATGAATTTGGAAAACTCTTTGAATTAATTCTTAATTCAAATTTGCAAATCTGAATTTGGAAACTCTTTGAATTAATTCATAATTCAAATTTCCAAATATGAATTTGGAAACTATTAGAAGTAATTCTTAATTCTAATTTCCAAATATGAATTTGGAAACTTTTAGAATTAATTCTTAATTCAAATTTCCAAATCTGAATTTGGAAACTCTTTGAATTAATTCTTAAATCAAATTTCTAAATATGAATTTGGAAAATTTTTGAATTAATTCATAATT
>JBAGKO010032282.1:0-10570 GCA_037177275.1 Acacia concinna | reverse complement strand
TTTTTTTGGTTTTACGAAGGAGTGGCGGTCTTCAGTTCCACGCGGGGGGGAGTGGTGCGTCGCGTTGGGGTTGGGGTGGGAGGGTGGGTTGCGCCAAGGTTGGCCGTGGCAATGGGAAGGGAGGTAGGTCGACGACAATGGCAGGGGGTGGGGCGACGGCCGGTCGGTGAGGGAGGAGGGGTGGAGGGTATCGTGGGCTGTTCAAAGAGAGGAGGGTCATGGACTTATGGGTACACGAATGAGTTTTCGAAGATCTGCAAGTGCAGATCTGCGAAGGGGAAGGGGATATATTATCCCCTTCCCCACGTGCCTCCCAATCCGTGGGGACGTGGAAACCCCAGGTTTCCAAGTCTCCACCGCGCGGGGGGCGTGGAAGCCCCTTTTTTTCACATCTCTAAGATTGATATAAATGTCTAAAGTCAGATACAGCGTTTGGAAAAAAAAATTAAACATTAAAAGTCCCCCATAATTATAAAAATGCTACCGATTCTACTTTATACGTCTCTAAATAATAAAACGAACATATATTAACGACGTTAAAGCTTTTTTTTTTTTTTAGTAGTGTGATAGTGAAAATAGCCAGAAGTGATTGAAAACTTCACCTTCAACTGAATTTGTTCCATGCATCATCTCGTTCGGTGCGTCTTGTACGTGCACATTGGTGGCATTTGAAGTTGGTGCAAGCACTTAATTTATTGCGCATGTGGGCAGGTTTGTGTTATCTCAAGCTAGAGCAATGAGGAAGGTGGGTTCCTACTTTGTCCAAGCTTTAACTCACAAAATGTACAGAATTATATTTCACAACGACCCATCAATTCATTCACTCTATATGCATCTCTAAGTCCTGCCCTTACCTAACATTCCTTCATTTCACGAAAAACTAAGTTGCTTACTTTATATCATAGTTAGCAAGTCTATTACACATCATAAACAAGTTTAATAGTTAGAAGAACAAGTATAATAGTTTTTGTAAATATAATAAATTAATTTCTTAATAATTATTCATTTGTAAGTGTCTTACACACCATTAATAAATAGAAAAGTCTTATGAACATGATAAATTAATTTTTCAACAATTACTCATTTATTAGTGTTTTACACACTATGAACAAGTGAAATGGTGCTATGAACAAGATAAATTTTTTCTTAACAATTATTCATTCGCAAGTGTCTTACACATCATAAATAAATAAATAAAAAGTCTTATGAATAAGATAAATGAATTTCTTAACAATATGATATAAATATTATTTATTATATAAGTTGATTATTATAAACCATATTTGACATTATTTTTTATTTTGCAACATTTTAGGAAAAAATTATTAAAATCAAATTTAAAAGCAAGATCATGTTTGTGTCTCTGTGACAATCTAGTCTGAAAGGTATAGATGACCCATGCATACGGTGCACCTTTTTGCAATTATGAGTAAATGATCACCAACTCCATTTTGGCGAGCTAGCTTCCCAATAGTTAAGAAACAAATTTATTTATTCAATTTGTTTATAGGATTAGTGGATTTGTTTATTATGTACAAGACACTTGTAAATTTTATCTTGTTAAAAAATTTATTTATCTTATCAAATAAAAATATTTCACTTGTTTATTGGATTATTTAACATGCTCGATCATGATGTGAATATAGTACTTGCAAATTTTATCATTGTTAAAAAAAATTAATTTAATTTATTGATAAATATATTCCACTTGTTCATAAGATTATTATATTTGTCCATGAAATATAAGACATTTGAAAATGAGTTATTGTTGAAAAAACTAATTTACCTTCGCCATTTACAAATGTGTGTTCTACAAGTGCTTCCGCGAATTTCATATTATTTGCGATGAACGCATGAACTAGTATAGTCACCAGCAATATAACAGATTTAGTGCCTGTTTGTTTTCGCTTTTGAAACTGCGATTTGCGCAAGCCAAGACAAAACTCCTCTCACATACTTACTTTAGAATTTATAAAAGCTATTTTTAAACTATGGTGCCAAACAAACACCTAATTGACTTGAAGGTGAGGTTTTCAACCGCTTATAGCTATTTTCACTAACTGTCGTTTTGCTTGCCGAGAATTGCTCTGGGTTGTAATCGGAATCATCCTAGTAAACGGTCAATCGATTCCCATCCCAATTTGCTGTTGAGAATTGGGGAAGATCCGGTGGGTAAAACAATGATAGGAAAATTTTTAATTTCTTAAAAATATATACAAGGGGTATTAATGTCTTTTTAGCATCACTTTTAATTTCATTTTGCCCCCAAGTCCTTGCAGCAATGCTTCATAATGATGTGGGGGCCATTTGATATTAATTGGTTACACTAGTCTTTGTGTGAAATTTTCCCTAAAAACAACCCCATATACTCCCTCCCTTCTTATTCATAGGGTCACATAATTTTAATAAAGTCGTATTTAAATTTATTTAACTAATAAATACTCCCTTCAATCTTAATTATAAGGGTCTTTTGAGTTTTCAATTGAAATTAAGAATAACAATTATTATTAAATATAACTTGATATTTCAAACATACCCCTAGTTTTCCCCATACTCCCTCCGCGATTTGATTGTCCCTGTTGCATCATGTAGCTATCCCCACAAAAAAACACGATTTTAATTTCCAACCAACGCAGCATCCGTTCAATGATTCATTTCCATCTTCTTCTTTTTTTTGGTTTTTTGTGCGCAAAAGTTACTTCTCAAGCCCTGTTTAGATGGCCACTTATTCCACTTATTCCACGTCACTTTTATAGGTGAAGTAACTCATTAAAAATATAGTGTTTAGTTGGACTTCAAAAGTTGATGCTCAAGCCAAATAAGTGGCGTCAAAAGCATAATTAAATTGATGGAGCTTATGGGGTAGCAACTTCTGGGGAGGAGAGAGAAAAGGGCTCAAAAAGGTTATTTGGTTAAATTTTTTATAGAGTTGGTATATCGCCTGTCTCAAAAAACTTCAAACTAGCTGTCATTAAACTCTAAATAATTTATGGATACTCCCCAATTTTTTTTATATATTATTTTCATATTTATCCTTAGTTGGACCATAAATTATAACCATACTATTATATTTCTAAAATTCATATTTTTTGACAGAATTTTCACCTAACTTTGAAAATTCATATCTAATTGTACAAATATTCAATTGAGGTGATTCTAAAGCTCAAATGTCCCTTATTAAGTCTAGTTTTAGGGGGGGAAAAAATACTTTCTTGCTTCAATTGGCATTAGAAAATTCCCAGTAATTTCATTCTTGAACACTGCTCCAGAAATTGGCAAATTTCACTGGGCAAACTTCAAAAATTCATATATCTTAATATATACATCCAAATAATGTAAATGACATACCAAATTAAAGTTTGACATGTCTAGTTTTAGACCGAAAAGTTTCATATTTTTTGAATATCATTTGCCTAAAATAAACTAACATACAGTAAGCTTGTTGCTAGTCTTATTCTAGAAACTAGCTAAAATTTACTTTGTCTATGATTGTTACCCCAAAATCCACCATTTTATTCCCCTTATCTTGTCATATACTTAGGGAATTTAGTGAATAAAAATTTGGGATGTTACACATCTCTTACTTATTTTTAAACAAAAAAAAATCTTTTAAAAATTTCATCATAAGTCACTTTTCTACTTATCATCCAAACATGTTTCATAAAAAAAAGTTACTTATGCAAAGTCATATCCAAACATAACAACTTTTGATAAGTCACTTATTTTTTTGAAGCTATTTCTAATAAGCCTATAAAAAAATAAGTCACTTAAATTAAGCCGCATCCAAACGGGCCCTTAATCTAACTCTTAATATACTAAATTTTTTTAATCAAAATAAATTTATAATGGGACGAGAATGGCACTTGTAATTTTCAAGTTAAGGGGATTGTAAGGGTAGTTTGGGAAAAAATGGTAAAATATAGGAGACAATGTAGATAAGACCTTTATAATTATGATCAAATTAAATTTTTAAAAGGCCTTATAATTAGAACATGAGGGAGTACATTTTTACCTATTTTCCTCAATTAATGTTATACATTATATTATATTATATTAATTAAAATGAAGACCAAGACTAACATTCTCTCTCATTGCCTTAATTCTCTTTTATCATCTTTCTTCCATGCATACATTGTCTTTCCTTTTTCTTTTTTTTTCATTATCACTCTCTATTACTCATTCATAAATTGAACAAAAGGTATTTTTTGATTTTACATATTTATTACTTTGAATTAACTCTAACTTTTTTCTTGAACATTAATATTTTGTTTTAAAAAAGAAGACCTTATATATAAAGATGAAGGGATTATTAGAAAATTTTGCTCATCCTATAGGACGGAAGGAGTAATACTTTGCCTACAACTTCCCTGACCACTAGAGTTGGGAATCATGGCCGGTTGAAGCTCGACTTAGAAAACACCTATTTTTTAAAGCCCGGCCTGAGAGCAACAGGGCCAAGGCTAACCTTACAGAGCCATAAGCGTTTTAAATAATTTTTTTAACATTTTTAAAGAAACAAAATTAGTAAATTTTAACAATTAAAATTCTAATTTAACACAAATTATGTCAAGATAAAGTTTGAATTTTATATAATATACAAGTATGCAACAAACAAACGACATAATTTTAGGTACATCATGTCACATGTCAATAAAGTATGAATTTTACGTAGTATACAAGTATGCAACGTGAATGTGTGATGTGTGTATGGTGTCCTGTGTCTTGGATGTGAGTGTGTGAGCGTGTATGCTCGTGTGGTCAATAAGGTGTATGTTCATTAGGTAATAATCTAATGAGTTGGAGTTTTGACCCAAAATAAATTATATAATATGATATACACAAGATAAAAAAAAATTAAAAGGGCCAGACCATGGCCCTATAGGACTAGCCCTTCTAAACCCGATTCCATTTTTAGCCTCTAAAACACAAACCCGACCCTAGATTATCAGGGCTTAAAAGGCGGCTCCACTGACCACATAAACTCAAATTTCAAAGTATTTGGAATCGCCCTAAACAAACCCTGAATTTAAACAAAATGGAGCACATCTATATGTTGGGATGTTGGGCCAATGGCCACCAAAACAGTGAGATATTGGGCTAATGGCCCGTTATTAAAAGGCGGGAAAATCAAGCAAGACGATTAACCCACCACCCTCCAATCGGGCTACTGTCACTTCCACTACTACTTGCCATCCAATGCCAAAAAAAAAAAAAAACTTTGATTTGGTGAACCTGAACCCAAATGCGGGCATTTTTTTTCTTTTCTTTTCTTTTTGTGCTTACTGGAATTCAATCTTTATAATGTTGATTTAATTGAAACTTAGTTCTTAAATTTAAACTCACTATAATTTAATTCCTATATTTTTTTTCACTATTTAAGACTTTAGTTTATGAATTTCATCAAATATATAATTTTATTCTTCATAGTATAGCTTCTTCTTTTTTCTACCGTGATTCTTCAAAATATAGCAACTAATATTTTAAAGGGAAAATCTTAAAAAAATACTAAAAATGATAAAAAGAAAATTCAGTATGCTGAAATTTAAAAATTCTAGATCAATCCTTCATAAGAATATGGAATTTTTTTAATCTTAATTTTTTTTAAATTACTTAAATACATCTACATTTTAACAGTTTAAATATCTATATTAATAACTTGAGTATTTAAATTAATAGTTTGAGTACACATTGCCTAAATGCCTCCTAAAAGTGTTAATATAGATATTCAATATGTTAAAATTCATAGGCATTTATATAATTTCATAAAATTTTTAAAATTACAAATTCCTATGAAGGACTAATCTGAAATTTTCATACTCCACCATACTGAATTATCTTTTTTTACATTTTCTTAATATTTTTCTGAAATTTCGCCTATTTTTAAAGGTTTACCATATTAACTGAATTGCAGTGAATCAATATTTAAATATTGAATTTCAATTGAGCTAAAACTTGAGTCACTTTATAGTTTGGGTTACAATCGAATAAAAACAATAGGGACTGAAAAATAATTTTTCTAATAAAATATAATATTAGATGAAAATAATTTGAAGTTATTAAAGCCTAAAGTAAATTACTTGAGCTTAAAGGTACATATGTTTGGGGTTGGTAATTGAATATGGATGTGTATGTAAGGAATCGGTCGCGAAACCAAATATCGCCGCTAATTATATGCCTTTGGAAACTCTCGATGGACCAATCTTTCTCTATTTGGCTGCCCAAGAGGCAACACATACTCCCTCTTATCTTTGATTTTTTTTGAGAATTTTTTTTAAAAAAATATTTAAAAAGGTAATTACATTACTTAATCATATAATATATTGTGTTTAATTACATTAAATATTAGTTCATAAGTCAAACAATATAATGTTAAAAAAAATGACAAATTTTAATATCTTAGAGTAACGTAATTAATTTTTTTAAGATTCTCTATAAAAATAAATAGACTCTTATATTTAAAACCAAATGGAGTAGTATTTACTTTCAGCTTTTCACGAGGCATCCAACTTTGACTATTATTCCATGAAAATAAAAGAACTGCGATAAATTAGTAAATTTTTAGGATGATTAATTAAGTTTTAAATCTTGGAAAATGAATAATAAAGTGTATCATAACCCGGCTTTTGAGATACGATGCTAATTTAATTCATGATTAATATTGTAGAACTTTTTACTCTTTTTTTTTTTGCCAGTAGAATTTTTAACTTAATTTCACAACTATTAAATTCTGTTATTATTTGTAACATATTTTTTTAAAAAAATTATATTTAAATTCGTTTAAAATACCTAAATTTTAAATCAGACCCACAATTTAAAAATATTCCTAATCAACCCTATAGGCATGAATATGGATTTTTGAATGTAGTAATCTTACTAGTATGTCCTTTTGATATTTTTTCTGAGTCTCATTAATTTTTTTTAGTAAAATCTCCATCTCAACACTCCTAAAAATTTCCATCTTAATGTCAAACTACAACAAAAAAAAATAATTTAATTGGTATTTCATATTGTTCACAAATAATAAATAGTTCAATTCATATTATGGAACTATGTGTGCAGTTGAAAGAATAAAAATTTACAATAAAACTAATAAAGCATAATAAGCATGACAGGATGAATGCAAGATAAACTTTTTTTCCCCTTTCTAAGAGGAGTTGATGGCTTATAGTTGATTGTGAATTCTAAAACTCAATTCAAGAGCAAAGCAATTAATACCAATAAAACAAATTTTTGCTTACAATCATTCCATATTCCATATACATGGTACAATATTAGGGTTAAAGAGAAATTGTTAGAACTTATCTTTTAATGTTATTGTAAGTCAACTACAAATTATGAGCCCAATTATTTCAATAATTCAAAGAAACGTAGATTTTGACATTAGGGTTAAGAATCTATAGGAATATATAGATTAAAAATATTTATTTTTAAATTAAATACGGGTATTATAGTCTTTCAGCAACATTCTAAAATATCTAATTAGACCTCATGGCCTAATTAGAAATATATTAAAAGTGTATGTTTGAATTTAGATTTTGTTATTTCAAAAGGATTTAATTAAAATTCTCCCTAACTTTTAAGATTTACAACTCATTTTTCAACACCGAGTTATGATTGTGCTAAGTTGTTGACTAAGTAAGGGCATTGTTGTCCACCTAATTTTTTTTATTTAGTTAAGACTTAAGAGTCACATGACTTGCATGTTAATGAGTATTTTCAAATTTAAAGATTTTATATAGGGAAAATTGCAGTGAGGTCCTAAATAAGAGATTTTACATTAAAGAGGTCCCATGAAATCATATAATTGCAGTAAAATCCCCATTAACAACCCCATGAGTTATGATGGGGTTGTTATTAACAACCTCATGAGCTATATTAACAACTCTACGGGACTTTACTGTAAATACGCAATTTCACAGGATTTTTTTGACGTAAAATCTTTTATTTCGGACCTCACTACAATTTTCCCTTCCATATATTTTGTCCCTTTTTATAAGTACGTTCAAATTAGATGGGATGGGACATGCATGCAAAAAAACAAGGATAGGATGGGACATACAAACTAAAATTAAAATTAAAATAATCCAATAATGATTATTGACTCTGTTACATTTAATTTTCTTGTAATTGAGAATTCACGACAAACACTGACATATTTTAGAAATATCACATTATATGAATTTTGTTCAACTAAAACATATTTATTAAGCACATTTTAATTCTAGTTAACTAATGATTCCTTTAAAGTAATTCATTTTTATTAAACATTTTAATTTGATTTAAATTAGTTTTTTTGTAAAAAGATAAATAAATACCCTCTAAATATTAACAATTTTAAAAGTTGATTTAAATTTGGTAAATGATAAATGAATAGTTCTAACCAAAACTCAACAAAAAAATTATTAAAATTGAATAAATAATTACTAAAATAAAACGACTAAAACTCAATAAATAATGATAAATTAATTAATTTTTTACCCCTAATTTATTATTTATCAAATTTAACTTATCTTTTAAGGTTTTAATATTTATAGGATATATATTTATTTTTTTCCCCTTTTTTGTCAAACTAAAAATTTTATATCTTCTTTAAAATAAAATAAAATGATAATGTTTTAGGTGAGCCATCAGCTAATTATGATCATAATGTGTCAGAATTGTGGCATTCTGATTCGATCGAGTTTAGCTGATATGACTCTCACAGAATATATAAATATTTCTCAACCATCCTACGCTAACTACTTGAGAGTTTAAAGTCAAAAGTTGTCAAGTTGATGTGAAATATTATATGGAACCCAAAATTAGAAATAGATAAAAAAAGGACAAAAGAACAAAAAAAATCTACCATCTTTTTTTTAAAAAACACCTGGCATCATAAACAATTTTTAAACGATGAAATATTCATATTCATTGAAAAGTAGAGAAAAAATGTTTATAATCTTTTCTCAAAAGAGCATCCAGCATCATGAACGATTTTTAAGGGCTAAAATGCCCATGTTCATTAAAAAGTAGAGCAAAAATACCCTATCTATTTACTCCATAGACGTTTATAAGAGTTTTTAGAAATTTGATCAAAATTGCTGACATAGAAGTTAAGCTAACATGTTTTTTTAATAGGTAAAACAAAAGACTTAGAAAATTGAAAAAAAAACAAAATAGAACCTAGATAGAGCTTTAACTTCGACGAATACAAGGAGCACAAGTGAATCGCAAGGAGTTTGCGAATGGTGGATAACGGTGAATTGCAATAGGATGTAAGGAAAATCGTGACAAAACTGTGAGTGGTTAATCGAGTAAGGGTGAATTGCCATGAGATGTAGATAAAATCGAGAAAGTTCAAATCGCAAGTGAGATTTGAGATAGTGACAAAATCGATGGAAATGTGGAACCAACAACGCATGTGATAGTAATACCTCTGTAGCCCTTCTTGGTTGCATAATTAAAACTACGCTTCTTTTGCTCTTTCCTGGTGTCAAACAAGATGAGGAAGGCATCTCCTTCCTTTAATCAAATCTTATATCTCTCCTCTCCTATTCCTCAATTATTGTGCCTGACTTTCTATTTTAATGGAGATCAGAGAAGAAAGGTAGGCGACATCAATAATTCTTTCACCCTCACGACCTCACCATTAATCATCCTCACCTAAAGTGTGACTTGCTACGTTGAACTCTAACTTACTAACTGAAGACATATTGGTGAAGAAGCTAACAAACGTTACCTGAAATAAATGATTGGGGTATTTTTGCTATACTTTTCAATGAACATTGGCATTTTAGCCTTTAAAAATTGTTCATGGTGTTGAGTGCTCCTTAGAGAAAAAATCATAGGTATTTTTGTTCTACTTATCAATGAATATAGACATTTTAGACCCTAAAAATTGTTCGTGGTGTTGGATACTCCTTAAGAAAAAGATTATATATATTTTTGCTCTTTTGCCATAGAAAAAATGCAATAAGATTGATAATTGATGTTTTTAAATAAAAAAGATTGATAGATAATTGGCTAATTGTGGGCAGTGGCATCATATGTGCATTTAATTAAACTCCAAATAGTTTCTGACCCAAAAAAAACAAAAGAAACCTCCAACTAATTTGGTATCTGCAAAATTTGTCTACAAAAAGTAACCACTAATAAATAAATAAATAAGAGGTAATCGTATCATATGCCACTGAAAATCTTGAGTTCATAGTAAAGTTCAAGGCTTTAGGAACTAGCTCAGTGGTTGCATGTTTTTCATGTAAACCCCGCTTCTAAAATTTTCACACATACCAATCTTAAAACATACCCCCACGTGACCCATCGTCCGTGGATTCAACTGATAAAGAGGTTGGACAGCACGCTCACAAATAGAGTGGTATTCAATCTATAAGAAAACCACTTAGTTGTGGTTCCAGTCGCGATACTTGGAGAGGCATCCTAGCTCCAGGGTGCCTAGGTTAACGCCTGAGCGTAATTGATAGTTCGCCCTACCCGACATTGGTATCACCTAAGAAGAATAGAGATTTCACCTTATCCTTGAATTGTGGATGAGCCCGACTCCATTCCAAAATTTTTTGTATAAAAAAAAATA
>JBAGKO010032272.1:0-10570 GCA_037177275.1 Acacia concinna | reverse complement strand
AGCAATAGATTATGGTTAAATTGGCACTAAGTTTTTGGCTAGTTTAGACTTAAAATTGAGTTGGCTATGGTTTGAGCAAATGATTGAGTCTGAGCACGAGCCTTTGCATGCTAATAGAGGATATTTTTACCTGCAAACGGAGTGGTAGATCATATCATTTGGAATTTTCTAGCAAAAGTTATGCCTTCCCAGAGTTAGACCAAAAATCTTGGAAAATGAAAAAATGACCAAATGAATAGTGCCAAATTGACCATATGAATAGTGCAACTTAGAGGGGTTGCACGTGGATGATTCTATGCAATAATGGTTTGACATTATTTTTCCCTTATAGAGGATATTGAGAGATTTCAAATGAGCTTGGAATCACGTCATTCCGATTTTTATAGAATTAGTTATGATTTTCTAAAGTTGGTCATAGTAACCTGAGAAATTGAAAAATTTTCCCCTTATTTTCCAAACTTAAAGTCATAACTAATGATTCCAATACCTCTCATATGGTAAGGTAAAGGCTATGAAAGAAAGGTGTGACACTTTTCACCTCGCAAACATAGCAAACAATGCATATAAATAATCACACAATCAATGTGAGACATAGTTACTACCTTTCGCGCTTTCCAGCATTTTACCTTCACCAGACTCCTTTCTTGCTGGTTGTCTCTTGTAGCTCAGGCAAATATCAATTCCTATATTTCATAATTTCACATAGAGTGGTCCATGTCTATTCTAGTCTTTAATATCATAAGTGTATTTATGTTATTCTTGACTCACTCTTAATTCTTATCTTTTACTTTATATTGTTGGTTGTCACTAAATAATTCCCTTAATTATTAACAGAATCTACCTCAATTCACACTGAATTTAGAAAATTCATATCTTAAGATGGGGAGATCCAAATAACATGGTTCTTGAGTTTAATTAACCCTTAATGAGTCCCCTTTACAGGAAAAATAATTTATAGAACCACATTATACAAATAGACCCTGAAAATAGGTTTCTATTCCAATCATTCACACTGACTCTCAGACTTTTGCCCTGATTCAGAGCCCTAACTTCTAAAAATCCTAACTCTCACTCTAAACATCCATTTGGTATGTTGTTGGACTCATTCTAAACCTTAGGATGTCTAGTATTAGCTCACTAATTTTCATAAGAAGCGAAAATGGTTTGCCTTGATAAAACATTACATGAAAACCATGAGTCAGAATTCACCTTGACAGATTCATGCCAAGTTGTGAAATTTATATCTCAGCCTACAAATTTCCAAATGACCTAGGTCCAAGCTTATTTTAAAGCCATACATGTCTATTAATTCCTCATAAACGTTCATTGGAATCCAAGGTCATTTCCCCCTGTTTTCATAACATTCTTTTTCGCCATCAGGTTTTTCCTCCAAAATTTATCCTGAACTTTCAAAAATCATATCTCCCAATTTATACTTCCACATTACACAAAATAGGACTTGTTTTAAAGCTTATTGAGTCCTCTACATCTCTGTAAAGTTTCAGGGGGAATGGAGATCATTTACCCTATCAAATGTTTATACGAAACAGAACAGCCTCTTGAATCCGAAAATGCAGGCTCTCAACTATAACACTTATATACACACCCATGCTTTTATATTCTTAATTCCTTAACTCAACCCTCATTTTCAGAATTGAGATAAGCTCATGCACTCCATAAAAATGCACCGAAAATCTATACCCATTTCTGCATTTTCATTTTGCAAAACAGAACTTGGCGTATGCATATATATATATTTTCATTAATGTCTTGAAGCAAGGCACGAGCTAGATGTCTAAGTCAGACCAGCAACATAATATTTTCCTAGTCAACTAACCATGGATTCAGACAGACATACCTATTTCCATAATTTCAGAATCGGCCATAAACAGAACAAAGGTGCATTCAGTTTTGGTTCTAAGCAAATATTCTTAATTCCAGACATAGGCTTTCAGTTTCTACATGCAATCTCTAATTTCTGAAGATAAACCAAAGGATGGAAGTGAGATAATGGATTTCGAACTCACCCTTTGCAATAGCAGCGATTCACTCTTCTTCGGCTCACACTCACATCAGCTGCAGACCGAATTGCTCCCCTTGCTCTCAAACACCTCTCGGTGTCACTCTCTCTCGGATTCAGCAAGCCAGACTGCAGCAAACCAAAACCATCATTCTCCTCTCTCTCGGCTTGCCTCAACAGCGACTAAGGTGGAATGGCAGAATGGAAATGTCTCTCGGCAACAATTGAAAAGGACGAGTTGCAACGAATCACTCCTCTCTCGGCAGAATGAATGGAATGGCCGAAAGATGCAGACCCTCCCACTCTCTCACACTCTTTTCTCTTCTCGGTGGAATAACAAAGGAAATGGTGAATGGAGTGGGTGGATATAAGAATAGCCGAATGATTTAAATGGCTGGGGATAATTGACCGAAAGAAAATAAGTGGCTGAGAATGAATATAAAACCAAAATGCTCTCTCTTTCTGTTACTATGAAGAATGGTCAAATAAATGGATATAAAAACCAAATGCACTCATAACCGACTGTCATTCTCTCTCTTGTGCGTGGCAATATGTTGACAGAATGCAATGGAAATTTTGACTTCTATGTTTCTTTCTTTGTTCCACGTGTAAGGAAGAGAAAAATGGTTAGCTAAAATAATATCATATGTTCTAGTATACGAGGAATAAAATTATTCATTGACTTCCCATATTTTTCTCCATTTATCATCTGGGTCCTTTTTGATAAGTTAAATAATTTCATATATTTAAATTCCAAGATGATTTATCAATTCTTATATATCCAATAAATAATTTC
The DNA here is from genome assembly GCA_037177275.1 of Acacia concinna. Taxonomy (NCBI): domain Eukaryota; kingdom Viridiplantae; phylum Streptophyta; class Magnoliopsida; order Fabales; family Fabaceae; genus Acacia; species Acacia concinna. Next base: position 7,754 of record JBAGKO010032272.1, on the reverse strand, counting down.
CAAATATTTGGAAAATCAACCTTTCTTTGGATGTTTCCTCAAAAAACACACAAAATCATAAAATCATATGTTACAGATTTTCTCCAAAATTTGGGGTATTACATCTAGAATCCTATCCCACCTTTATTTGCTGGTTTAAGGAATTTTTCACAAAATGATTATGCTGGAAAATCCAGTCATGGCGAAAGGAAATGTTATATCAAGTGAAATAATCGTTGCAGGATATGGAATAAACCTTGTGTGAATGATTTTCCTTGTGTTGCATGTGTTTTGTTTGAGAAGATTGAGACAGGGGATTGTTAGTAGTTTGAGTAACACTTCCTACTCCTAAGAAAGTCAAAGGGGATTAAAGAAAATATAGATTTTTTTATCTTAAACAATTGTAGTAAAGTGAAATTTATGGCTCTGTTGATTTACATTTACTGCTGCATGTTAAATTATTTTTAGGGGAAAATGGTTTGAAGATTCAGGATTTAGATGTTGAACCTGCATCAGTAGAGGAAAGAAAGTTAGCAACTGGTTATATATATATATATATATATATGGAGAAGTCGTGAGGTTCAATAGCTTGCTGGTTTGTGATACTTTATAATACTAATGATTTCATCCAATTGCTAAGGCATAGTGAAAGATGCAAACTTAGTAGCTAAAATGAAATTTCCATATTCTAAGATGGGCCAAATTGGTTGATGGAGGAAAATATGTTATAACTATTAACTAGTGCCACACAGTATTAGAGGAGGAGTAATAAAGATGCTTTAATGTTATGAGTATGAGAAATACATCTATACAAATATGTATATATGTGGCTTAATAGTGAAAAAATTAAGTTAGTGAGCTTAGTAACTAATTTAAGCTTGATGGTCAATGTTTCTTGATGATAGTAGAGGGCCTTAGATGATTAAAGAATATTAAATTTTTGGTTTAGGTGTTAAAATGCACTTTGGGGTGCTTTGGTATTAAGAATTTAATGTGTGTGTACGTGATTGAAGGGTGTGAAGAATTGAGTTTGGTAGTTAAAACTTTATTTGAGGTTTACTGTTATCAGTTTTAAATATTTAGCAACCTTTTAGAATGGTTTATTATTGTCTTGAGAGATTGATAAGGATGGTCTACCTATGGACTATAAATATTAAAGTGTTGAATTGAGAAGTCTTGGAGAAAAGAAAGCAGATTAAGTTGATTTAGTTTTGTGTGCTGATATCTGTAAATAACATATTGGTTATGTGACGCAAAAACAGGTCAAATGATCTCTTCTAACCATGAAGTTTTGTGGACAGTTCGTACACTTCATAAGCTTTAAAATAAGTCCCAGAACGTAATAATTGGATGTGTACATTGAAAGATATGAAATTTTCAAAGTTTTCACTGGAAAACTAGAAAATCTTGTTTTACCAAATGAGCAGTAATTATTTTTGCAGTGTCTACCCCTATCTAATGTCATTTTTTTATACTTAATGTCATTTTTCCTGGTAGAGGGTTAAAAGAGCTTTAAATAGAGGTTTAAACTACTTCATTTGGAGTCTCTTAGATTAAGTTATGATTTATCAAAGTTCATTGAAAATTTAAGGTTAGATTAAGTTGAGATTTTAAGAACAGTTAGCTATATTACAAATTGTAAATGGAACAATCCTTAACGTATCCATATATGTATACATATATGATAGGATTTGATATTACCCAAGCCACCAAGGAATTATAGAAGGAAGAAGCAGGTAAATGGTAAATTGTAAGAAAGCATAAGAGGTAGTAACTCTTTTCCTTCATGTTGCATGTTTGTTTGTGCCATCATATTGATTGTGCATGAGAACATATAAGTTACCTAGCAAAAGATTATTTGTCATGACAATGTGCGCCAGTTTATTATTCATTTAATTATGAATGGCATCAACTAGCGATTGGCTAGGTTATCTGTATGATGTATGGGCATCATTAATGATACATTATTGTAAGGTGTTGTTCTATGTGGCTTGTTTTGCATTCTTAGTTTGTGATCTTGCATGATTAACATGAAGAATTTTGTTACTACTGAAATTTTCCCAAATCTCACCCCTTTCTTCCATGACATACAGCAAGAACAGGTACTTGGGCAAGGGCATTATGCATATATGGTTGATAAGGCCTGAAGAAGGTTGGAGTTGCAAGAGTTATAAATCATTATTTTGTTTAATATTGGCTATATGTTTAGCCCTATCTACTTATAATATTAGAGATGTATATATATATGTACATAGATATTTTGGCATGTAAATGCCCTCTATAAGGAGGAGAGCTAATACTATGGTTGCCTGAGATGACAAAGGTATATTTATGCAAAATTGATAGTAGATGTTAAGCCTACTTTAGAAGTAGACAATTTATTTAAAAGTTGGGGCAATACATATATTATGCCCTAAGCTATTTACATGTCAAATCTATGTGCTATATATTCTAAAATAAGATGAGTACGTAGATTATTAGCTTTGGCTAAGTAGCTATTAAGTCATGAAGTTGTGAAAATGAAGGGTTAAGTAAAATAGAAGAGAACCCAGATCTTATTTGGTTACTAAAAGGTTTTACATGGAATCTAAACCATTAAGTTTGGACTTGATAAACGCTAGTTAAGGACTTTAAGATTTTTTAGAAAAAACACATTCTTTATAAGAATGGTGCCATGAGTTTTAAGAAAAGTTTTTAAAGGTTTAACTTTTCAAGTTATTGAATGGGACATTTGTGGTTTGTAATATATAAAATGCTTTTATTATATGTCTTTAGAGTAAGGTGTTACAGTTTTGGTATCAAAGCAAAAGTTCTAACAATAGGCTAGAATGCTCTGCTCTTGAGCAAAGGAATATTATAGCTCTTATACTTGATAGAAATTTTAAATAGCTTTTGGTTTGGTGCTTCAAAAGGATGGGGAGTTTCTAGATTAAATAGAAGAGGTTGCTAAAAGTTAATTTGCGAGTTGAGGTACTTATATGATAATAGAATATCTTGTTCAAAGTTTTGAACTACCAATGAAATGTTTTGTAGAAATTTTTAGAGCCTAGATTCTTTGAATGCATAAGTAAATGATAATGTCATATGGGGATAAGTGTAGATGATGATTTATAATTTGTTTATCAAGTTAGAAAGTTTTTAGGATAGATTCTAAGATGATGCCTGATTTAGTGCTTCATTAAATGTATTGGCTTTTGATATCTATTATCTATTGGAAAGTTAGGGGTGAAAGTATATACAGAAGTGAAAAGGATGAGTATCCAAATAATGAAAGTCATGAAAGAGAAATGTCATATGGGAATAAGTGTAGACGATGATTTATAATTTTTAGTTTTATGTTGTTGGGGAAAGGCGAATGTAATTGGGAATATTGTTGTTAATTTATAATGTAACCCTTAGAAACTCCTCTTCTAAAGAGACATTCACAATATATTTTTATCCTTTACCGATGCTATAAATTACGATATCGATGATGCTAATTGTTTGATGTTGTTAAAATTGGACTGCAGCAACTATAATATGTGTTTAAGGAAAATTTGTTTTGTTTAGTGATATTGTAAAATATGATACAAATGATGTGAAATAAGATAATAATGTTGTGCATTACTAATTTAATGTTGTTACAATTAGTGTTACTAAACCACTTGAACTTGTCCATCAAAAGAGCAAGCAAATTTTTTTTTTATATGATGTTGTTAATTAGGATATAGGTTATGTTAAGTAAGTTACTGTGGTTGTGAATTCTTAATTTCATGTTAAACTTAGTTAAACTCAAGACTTGCCAGTAAGTGATTTGAATTTTGTTGTAGTTTGTTAGTGATATGAATTAGGATACTATTTATATGAAATAAGATATTGATGTTGATAATTCGTAAGTTGATATTGTTAAAAGTATAATGCAAGTAACCCCTACAAACTTGCCTTTTAAAAAGATTCGAAAAAGTTATTTTTCATCTAGTGTTGTAAAATATGATATGGATGTTGTGAAATAGGATATTGATGTTGTTAATTTTTAATTTCATGATGTTAAAGTTAGTGTGTTTTATGCATTTCTCCCCTAGAATAACTCAATAAATACAATGAGTTATCTGCATTGACTCTGCAAAATATACAATTTCTTCCATTAGACAAGTGGCAAGAAAAGTCATGCTTGTGCACATAAATGTATTAATACAAAATATGGCAACAAAAGTTGTGCATGAGCACATTGATACAAAATAAGGGAACAATATATACAGATTTCCAAATTTAGTAACATTGAACTTCAAGAAAAATGGTAACATCTTTTCATTGACATGTGATTAGCAAAAAATGATGACGCCTAATAACTTTTGCGTATATCATTGGCTCTTGGTTGTTTCTCTTGACAAAAGGCTAAGAGCATAACTTTTTAAGCATTTCGAGGATGGGTGACTAGCTGGCCGCCACAAAATATCCCTCTTGTACTATGTCACTTGGTCCTACAACAAATGGCGATGTTTGATTAAAATCTGAACATGGACAAGTGAAAAAAAAAACCAGGCAACATATGTCATAAACAAATTAAAACAAGAATGTTTGTTTAAGTGGATTGTTATCAGACAGCAAAGTAATGGATTCAAATAGAAAATTCTGGTGCTTTTTGTCATAGTAGTCACAATAAAAATATGTTTTTGAAAACTTGTTGTAATAGCATCAAAATCTCATGAAAAAACAAGGTATTTTCCAAGAAATTGCAGTAGCAAAGGGTCAAAATATAATGTAAGTATGTTGAGCAACATTGGCTTTTAATGGCAACAAGAATTATGAGCAAATCACGCCAATTTTCAGTAAAAATATCATACAATTGCCCTAGGGAATAGATGACAATTTGAACAAGTTCCAATTGATGAATTATGGCAATGAATCAAGTGAGAACGCTGAGAGCTACATATTGCAAAAAATAGCAAAAAGGATGGTGTAATTGTTGGTGGTGGCTTCTGAATTATCACCCAACTTGGTAGACCTTCCAACTCTTCCTAGTTATGTGTAAGTCCAATCAGCAATAGCAATACCTGCAAATAAAAATTAATTCGAGTTGTGTCTAAGGACACTGTCCTTAAGAACTATTCCGCAACTACTGGTAAAAGAAGTTGCGGCACTCCCCAGGATTAAACGAATCCTTCCTATAAATATAGGGTAAGTAGAACTACAGAAGATGATAGAACTTAGCAATCACAAAATATGCTAGAGGAGAAAGAGAGCAGTTAGAAAATTTTTGAAAGCCAAGTGGAGTCTCTTTAGAACCTTTGATTCAGGCACCTTATATAGCCTCAAGTTCTTTTACTGTTGGGCAACAAATCAATTCCCATTATTTTACGGTTTCCAATGTTAGGCTTTTCATGTGATTTAATTTGACCCATTCAATGTATATATAAAGGCATATAACCTGATTCAATTGTTTTAGTTTTTTGGAAAAAGCACCCAACGTTCTCTTTTTAATAATGCTATTAAAAACTTTTTAAAGAATTAAATAATCAAGCTAATAAAGTTTCCAACACCATTTATAATAATATTCAACAATAAAAGTATTAAAGTATATTCCTAAAAATTGTTAAATATTTATTAGTTAACCATTTATAGATTTATTTATTTAAATAAATCTAACTTTAAAAAGAGGTTTATAATATATACACCTAATCCACTTCTAACTCACACTTTGGGGAAATTGCCAGATTTCCATGTGGCTCAATATTGTGTGAGTTCACTCCTCCTCTTAGCTTATTTAATAGTCCAAGATCACTCATTATTTGGACCCCCACAATCCCAAATAATGTGAGACTTGTTCCTTATGACACACCCACTTATTATTTCCAACAGCTTCAAGATCACAAGCTAAATAGTCTTTCAATTCATTCTCGATGTATAAATCAAATAACAGTTAGTCTTTTATTTCTTATTCATAAACATCAATTTGCAAAGGATTTTGTAAAACAAGCCCAACAATTTGCAAACATCAGCTTGAAATCAGTCTAATTACCACAAACCATAAGCACTAGTAACTTCATCCAGAGAGCTGCAGAATCCGCTTCCAGCAAGCAGCACCTCCTCATGCCTTTGTGACACACTATCAAAATAGTCTGCCAGCTTACAGCAATACAGCAAAATGACCAATGCCCATTCTCTGAGAATTAATTTCAGCAAAAAGTGAATAGGTCTAGCTAGCAGTCGCCTGAGCTCTCCACTGACTCCAAAAGGATGCTGCAAATTCTGAACAACAGTAATGCAAAAGTACATTAACGGCCAGAAGCAAGCTTAAAGCACTGAGAGCATTGGTGCAGAACTAGAGCCTGGAATAAGAGCAAAGAAATACTGCCAAGAAGAGTAGCAGGACAGGGAAACTATGTAAGGCAAATCGAAGTGGTAGCCAGGAGTTTCAGAGTTTAAGCACAGCAAGAAGATAATTAAGCAGTCAAATTCCAAAATGCAGCAACAATGTATACATCTAATTCAACAAATGCTCAACAAGCTGAGAACGCAAGATGATGCAAAATTCCAAGCCCAATGCTCTAAAAAGTACAGAAATTAGAATTATTAAGTTGCAGCAGATATTCAAGACTGAATTCCAATGATAAACATAAGTACCACAAGAATCCAAGTAGCTGAATCTTGGTCACAAAAAAATCAGAATTAACCCACAGTGCCAAAGTGGTATGGTGCAATGGACATATGCTTTGGTCTCACGGAATTCAAGCAGATCACAACTAATTTTGAAACTCCAATTGGGATGACCACAGAAGTACCAACGAGCAAAATGAATTCAAACACAAAGGGCCAGAACTCAATGTAGCTGCTGTGTAAACCAGTGAGCAACTAGAAATGTGGGACCAAAATGGCCAAGACAAATGAGAATCAGCAGAATCCATAAGGAAGCAACTGATTCAGACTGAGAAACAGGCTACAAAGACTCTCAAATTGTTGGGTTCGCCACAGCAGATGAAATAGACACCTCTAAAACACAAAAATAAAGAAACAGAAACACAACAAATAGGAAATTAAAACTGGACATAAAAGGAAGAAAAGAAAAAACACAAAATAAACTAAATATAACTATCCCAAAACTAATCCTAAGGTAACCTAAACATCAGGGAGACTATACTCCCCAGCAATGATGCCAAAATTTGAAGAGCCTAGTCGCTTAACTTTTGAATTTACAATGGATAATGTAATATAAAGTGCAAGACCCAAAGATTGAATTCGGAGCTTATGTGCTTTCCTAGTGTAAGAAGCTTTAGGAAATAATTTAAGATAACTTAAGCAGGTTTAAGAATTCAAATGGGGGCAGAAATGAAGATAAGATAATGGAAATTTCATTCTAATTTAACCAAACAGATTAGACAACAAAAACAGGGGCTAAGGCAAGGAAGAGTAAATTTAAGTGAAGATTCAATACAATAATGAAGTTACTATGATGTTTGACTTTTGTCCTCATTGCATTCAAATAGAGAGTCTAAATTTAATCCAATTTGAACTGTGTATCTAAAAGGTTGACATTAATGTACCTTGAAAACCATCAAAGTAACTAAATATTGAACATAATCTTTTATCCAAAGCTTAACCAAGTCAAAATTCAGATTACATCTAGTAAGAACACATGTCTTTAACATCCCTTAAAAGATTACACAAGTTACAAAGACTTACAAAACTCATAAACCGAATTCAAGAAGCTCACAAGATGACAATGAACTTGTAGCACAAAGAGAGATCATTGCTTCTTAAATTGAACTAAACTAGACTCAAAATTATGAAGCCAATGC
>JBAGKO010032252.1:0-10571 GCA_037177275.1 Acacia concinna | reverse complement strand
TTAATAAATTTTTCATAATTCCAAAGGTGCCCCTCCTTATGTCTATAAATAGAGCTCAACCCCCTCCCTTTTGGCATATAGAAGAGACACCTTGGGGAGGTCTTGACCGTTTGGAAACTTGACCTTCAAGCTCAGAATTTCAAGGAGATTCAAGCTACACCAACTAAGCAATCAATCAATCAAGGTATGTTCTAGCCTATATTTCCTTTCATTCTCCTCCTCTTCTCTATGGTTTCTGAGGGCATTTCTAAGGGGAAAATGCTGTTCATGAATTAGGTCAAGTAAGGGGAGGGAGAGTTTAACGTTGCATGAGGTTTATAAGGGCTAGAGGCTTGATTTAGGTTGAGTTCTTCCCTTAAGAGAAAGTTAGGGTTTTTGGCCAAGAACCCTAGAATGAGATGTGGTATGATTTTTATTGGTTTGATGGTTCTAATGTGTTCAGAGCATTGTTTTACCTAAGAAAAGGTTGAAAGAACACATGTGAAACGCCGAACCGATGAAATCACTGAGGACCCCAAGAAGGGAGAGTATTTCGGCCTAAGGGGGAAAGGGTAGGGGAGTATGATTTTGATGTAATGGACATCATAAATGAATTCAGAGGCCGGAATTGTGTAGGATAAGCCTTTGAAATTAGTTAAAGGATAAGGGTAGTTTGTACCCAAGTTTAAGAGAAAAGGGGTTTTGAGCTAGTGACAGTAGCATATATGCATGCCTAATTGTTGTGTCATGTTTAGGCATTGTAGAGGAGTTGTCCAGTATCTCAAGGAACAAAGAAAGGCACCTGCATTAACTTGGATAACTGGTAGCTAGAACTTCTAACCTTAACTCCTAAATGCTTTGCTTGTATGCTTTATGTTGTTGCTTATGTTAACGTGTTGTGGTTGAGCAAGTATGTATGAGATGTATGACTCTCTGTTTTCATGCCATGTCTATGTGAAAGAGATAGAGTCATATGCATGCTCCCTATACACAGTGAGTGCTAAGAAAGAGGGCACTAGATGAGTAAGTTACGGGCACTGCATATTGCATGACTTGCATTGCATTATAATGTTATTGGTTGTAGTTCTGCTATTGAGGTTTCTCCAGAAACCTTACCCTCTCCACCATGCATGTGAAGGTACCATGGGAAGCAAGGAAAGAAGATAGATAGATGGTTTAATTGTGCTTCCTTAAGTTATTTTGGTTGAATGTAATATGATGTATGTACTTGATACTGGATTTCTGTATAATGTATTTCTACTACTGTTACTGTTGATGTAATATGGGAATGCCTTTACCTTAGCCGTCATGATGTCTATGTGACGTTAGAATTATGAGATAAGGGAAAAATAGCATAGCAATGTAATGGGGTGAGGTTGACACTAGATTTTTGGCTATTTTGAGCTTAAAGTTGGGATGGATATGATTTAAGCAAATGACTGTATCTGATCAGGAGCCTTTGTATGCTAATAGATGGTATTTTTAGCTGAAAATGGAGTGGTAGATCATGTCATTTGGAGTTTTATAGTAAAAGTTATGCCTTCCCAAAGTTGGGCCAAAAATCATGGAAAATTGAAAAATGACAAAATGAATAGTGCCAAATTGACCATATGAACAGTGCAACTTTGAGGGTTTTCATGTGTGTGATGCTATGCTATCATGGTATGAGATTATTTTTTTTCCCTATAGAGGAAGGAAAGATATTTTCAATGAGTTTGGAATCACTACGTTTCGATATTTCTAGAATTAGTTATGATTTTTCAAAGTTGGTCGAAATTAAGGGACAGATGAATAGTATAGCGATAAAAGGAAAAAATTTCCCCTTATTTCCCAACTTGAAGTCATAACTAGTGATTCCAATAGCTCTAAGATGGTAAGGTTAAGGCTATGAAAGGAAGGTGTGACAAATGTTGAGATGAAGTTTGTAATATCCCATATATTTTTCCACCAAAATTACTCTTTTCTCCTGTGTGTGTAATACACACATAAAGTGAAACATTTATGTATTATATTTATATTTCAATGATTATGAAAATATAATAATCAATATATTAATTAAGTATACCATGATTATCATCTAAGTCAAGCTAAACAAGTCAAAAAGTAATCATAAATTTGGCGAATGTGCCTTTGAGCCGAAATTAGTCAAGCAAAAGACGAAATGAAGATAAAGTTAAATAGGAATCACCATTCTCCCAACCTTACCATCCCTTCACCATTCTTCCTCCTGATATTGACCGAATTGTCATGAATCGGGCATGTTAAAATGTGTATGAATAGTGAGCTCTAAACTTTTAATTTCCGGGCCAAAAAGAATTTTTAATTGATTCACAACCTGCACTACTATAACATTATTTATATATAACGATTGTTTTTGTTCATATATAGCGGTTTACCACCATATATTGGACTGCATATGTTACTATTGTAAACTAGAAATGTCATCCGTAATTCACATATATATGACGATTATTAGTTAAATCGTAATATACTAATATATCTAAAAAACATATATGACAGTCGTTTGCTAAAAAGTTTCTGCTTGTATTTTTGGTTGCAACCAAAAAGTTTCTCCCTGATGCATCCAAAACTGCTTTGCTGCATATTCTCTTCTCATCTTTTCTTGCATTGCCACTTTTTTAGACTTGGATTTGTGCTTTAAAAGGGCTTCAAACATGGCTCAAATTATGATCCTATAAATATAAGAAAATCTATAAAAGCTACAAGTTAAGAGATATGGTAAAAAATATTCACAATTCTTCTCCTTTATCCAAAAATATCAACTAGATACATTTTCTTTAAATATGAAACCTCAAGTATGTCGAAATTCACCAAAAAGTGTAACGTCTTACTTTTACTTCTTTACCTTTCCTTACAGTGGCTCTTGGAATCACTGGCGTGTTTGTACGTCGAAACATAGAAACTTAAAATTTCGACACAGACAGAACAGATAAACAACTTTTCTCTATTAACAGAGGTGTAAAAATCAAAATCCATAGGATACATTGACCATAGTGTATATGAATACATGCCAAGAAACAGGAAATATAAATCTTTATGCCTAAGCATGTTCCCTTGTCTTGCCTCTTTCAGAGCTTTCATCTGCGTTGTGGAGAGGGTAAGGTTTCCAGAAAAACCTCAGTAGCATAATCATAACTATAAACCATGAAATGCAATGCATGTTATGCTATATCAATGCTCGTATTATACCTCTAGTGCCCTCTCTCGGCACATAATGTGTACCAAGAGCCTGCACATGACTCAACCCTAAACTCAAACTACCAAGGCATATACAAGGATTTATACCTCTTATGCATGCAGGCTAATTCAACAAGAACACAGTATACGAGCATATAACAAACAGCAGACAAACAAAGCAATACAAGTTAAAGGTAGAGATTCTTGCTACCGTATACTCCTTGCCCAGTGTATGAGCTATGTTTCACTGTTTCTGGCATCGTTGGATTACTGGTGCACCTCTCTGCAATTCCTATATAGACCATAACACATGGCATTTTTGTCTACCTCTAACAATGTACTACGACCCTTCCCCTCGTATACCCCTTAGGGTCCTAGTTCCCATTAGCCGGACCATATCTTTCCCCTACCAATACCCCTCTGTAGAAACCCCTATACTACCCACCGAGCCTAGGTCCTGCCTGCTAGCTCATCCCCACTGCCTAAGCCGAGACAGTTGGGCATCATCTCCCCTTAGCTGTGCTCGAAAATCTAGACCCGTTTGTTAGGCAGCATCTCCCCTTTAGAATCCTTACCTTAGTCTAGGAGAGTCAAACATCACTTTCGCCTAGGAAATATCACTTTGGTCTAAGATAGTCAGATAGCACTCCATAGGTAATGCTATCCTAGTTCTGGAAAATTGGGTAGCACTTTCCTTTAGGAAGACTCGATTTAGCTAGAATAATTGGATATAATGTCCCCTTAGGTTATCCAGGCTATCCCAATTGGACATAATCTCCTCTTAGCACTTTCATGATCCAGGCTATCCCAATTGGACATAATCTCCTCTTAAAATTACTCTAGAACTACTGAAAATAAAGGAATTCAAAAGAGGAAGAAGACAAACCATGCTTATACTGAAGACTGGGCTGGGACCACTTTAACTGCTCCTGGATTGCTTGACTTTTTTGAGAAGGGCAGGGGTGTAGTAGGAGATGGGAAAATGGCGTAAAGGGAGAAGAGGTATTTATACTTTTTTGAGAGGTGTCAAAGTGTAAATATTTATTAAGTCTTTAGTTGTAATTTTTTCAAACTTTTTGTGTGGTCCAATCCAAGCTTGACATGTGGCACTATCTAGAAGGGTTTTTCTTACCCTCCAAGCATACCAAGGGTGGCAACAGTTGTGGGTCCCATGTGGACCCCACTGAATTTTAATATATTTTCCAAAAATTACCTTTTTGTGCTTTTCCAAAAATTATCAAAATTTACCAGAAATTCTCTAAAATTCCCAAAATTCTATTGTAAAAATTTCATAATTTTTGGGCATCTAGAACTCCCAAAAATAATTTCTATTCGAAAAGTCCATTTTACCAGCAATTTCCCACCTTCAGCAATTTTTGTTGATATTTTTGGATTTTTTCCTGACTTCCAACTAACTTCATAAATTATCTAAAATAATGTACTAATTTTCCCTAATACTATTTTAGAACATTGAGGTCTCTAATTATATGATAATATCAGTTTTTGGGCATAAACCCAGTCCGACCAAAATTATGAAAATATTCAAAATTTCACTAAACATTCCTTAAACCTCCAAAAATCATTTTGACTACTTTGTAATGCCCTGGGCACATTGTAGCATGTACTGAGATTTTATGGGAATTTTTGGGGTTTTTGGACCTGTCCACATTTTGTCTTGAAACTTTACAAAATTTTTCCTCTTTGCACAGAGGCCTTTTCCCTAATTTCACTTTAATTGTTGTGAGTTCTCTCTATCCTCTACAAACTAAGGCCCCTAGTTTACCCTAAATACCTTATCTAGACCGTAAAAAAATATTAGGATGTTACAAAAAGTATGAGAAATCAAAGGTAAATGTACCAAAATGACATAAATTTCATGAGGTTTGATAAGTGCATATTTTATACTCCCTCTGTTCCTATTTATAAGACCCTTTTTGAGAATCATAAGAAAATCCCAATAAAGCTAATTACATTACTTAATAATATCATATGTTGTGTTTTATTACATTATACAGTAGTTGATAAGTCAAACAACATAATTTGAAAAAAAAACGACAAACTTTAATGTCTTAAAGTAATGTAATTAGCTTTCTTAGGATTTTCTTAGGATTCTCCAAAAGGGTCTTATAAATAGGAATGGAGGGAGTAATAAATAGATATAAATTTTAGAATGAAATATATCAAATTTATAAATATCTTATATCTATTTGGTTTGTTTAGGTATATTTTCCCCTAAATCTAATTAGAAGATAAAAATAATCTTGTCATGTAAAATCTACTAATATATTTGATTTTTTGTAGGAAAAAGAGAAAAAGAAAAAAAAAAGAAAACAATAAAGCCAAGGAATATGCATACATGTGTGTATATTGTGGGTCCCATATTATTGCAAGGAAATCAATTAACACTGAAGATCGAGTTGCTGCGCTACGCATAAAAAGGAGATATGTTAATTGTCAAATAAAATAATATATGCAATTAGAGAATCTTAACTAAAGAATCAGGGTGGATGAAAATCAGGTATGGCACAAGATCAAGTACTGCAAAGACAAAAGGAGGAAGACCTGCTCACGCAAGATAATTTCACAAACGTGAGACAAGTGCACCAGAAAAAAAAAAAAGAATAGCTGCAAGGAAGATACATTAAGAACAGAATTTCTACAACTGAATGGGCACAAGAGTTCTAGAGTACAAAGGTTAATTCTACTCCTTCTCTTAATTCTTGGGTTTCTTGTTATTCTTATTAATCTGATGGGGGATTTTAGATTGATGTTCTTATTTGTTATTTCATCTGAGTTTCTAAATTCCTTAGTTGGGATAGGGATGTAGCCCAACGAGAAAGCGACTTTTCTATTATTATGTTTTGACTCTTTTTATGAGATTTTCGTGAATATATTTTGACTTTTGATGATTATATCTATTTCTCTCATTTTTCACATGATTTGTTTAACTGGCCACCATAGAATCTTATATATGGGTAATCTCGATGGATTGGGAGGTGAAGAAAAAACCTAGATCTAGAGAAATAGACACAAATTATTTAGGTTAGTGATAATTCTATATATTTGTGGTGATAAAAACTATAGCTTCATGGTTTAATGAATTGTGTGGGTATCGTGAGAACGAACTTAACATTAATTAAAAATGGCTTAATAATTCAGGAGAATATTAGAATACTTTTGGAATAGTTATCACTATAATTAATTAAAAAGAGTCAACTCAAATAATAGGAATTAGCAACTTATGGGTGAAACCCTCAACTCTAATGTCTTAAATTGATTTTTAGCGTGTTAGAATACCATTTTCTTCTTATTTAAATCTCATTTGAATTAATAAATTATAACCTCCCTGTGGATATGATTCAATAATACGCTAAGATTATTACTACATCAATCCCATACACTTATAGGGGCGATCAAGTTTTCGGCTTCTATCACGCGGGTGACCAAATAAAATAATATATTAAAATTGGAGAATTAGGCACCAATACCATGATGGAGAGTGTGAAAACTAAAAACAAAACACGAGTCATCATTTACTGAATAAGATTTTTGTAGAACATGAGGCACTGCAGATCCTGATATCTAGATACAATCCTAAAGTAGTTGGGATTTCAACAAAATAGTAAAGCACATCATCCATTCCATACCTGACAATTTAGTTTATATTTATATCAATAGAATAATGTAAACTAAAGAACGAAATCCAAGGAAGTTACCTTCACGTCCACATCTTGTTTAAACTAAGTCTACCTAACACCATTATTCCAACAACAGAGTGATGTTCAAAGAACAGTTTAAAGGGGATGGGAAGATAAAGATGTCAAGATCTCACATGACATATTAATAAATTAAACTTTCATATATCAAAAGAGTTGGGCTTGATTTGAAATTACATGTCTCATGTTTTAATTCTGAGATGCCTTAATTTAATCAAGGTAGATGGAAATTTAATCTAAATATGACATGAGTGGTATGAACTCAATACAAAAGGATTGAAATTTAATTACAAAAATGAAAATGAACAAAATTATAATGGTAAAGATTAGTAAAATGGACTAAATAAGGAACAAAGCTTGAGGATGAACAAACATGTAAAGATTAAAACGGTGGAGTAAAAACCATGAACACATTATAAGTTTGAAGAAAATGAGAGGGCATTATGATAAAGCTTTTGCATTGTTCATTCTTTATGACGTAAAATTTGTCCTCATGCTTTAGCCTGCACATGTTTGATCCACCCGCAAAAGTAAATTGAGGTGTTAGTAGGTTATGTGATTATTTGAGATATAGATCAAAAGGCATATGAATCTTCTGTAAAATAGTTATCTATGTTTGGGTAACAAATTTAAACCACTGCCTATATAATAAACAACAATTTATACTTCCATGTAAAATGCTACATAAAAGTGACATATCCAATCAAAATTACCAATTAAAGAATAAAAGCACAAATACCACATAAATGAATCTTGATGTGGTAAAACATAAACTGAAAAATTAACCCCTATTTAAACCATCTAATGTAAAGGAGGAGGATAATGAATATAAAAACGCTATAGCTTACCGTGAAGATCAAAATAATAATTATGATATGTCACTTAATATGAGTCCAAGCCTTATTTATAGTCTAAGAAAAATTAACACTTAACTTATACTAGCAAATCATTGAGGGGTAACCTCCTACACATGCTTATGTATGTAAATTCCAGTTTTTCTAATAACATAGGGAAGAAACAAAAGTTTGGATAGAATAGAAACAAAGGAAAGAACAGAGCACGATTAAGAACCTTTTTAAGAATCTAGGATGGAATGAAAAATGGAGTAAATTGAAGAGATTGATGTATGCATCACATTGCAAAGAGTTTTGATAAATAGAGGAATAGCATAAGCATCCAGAAATAAACATATAAAAACTCACTTTTAACCAGGCAACTCTGATGATTTTCTTGCCTTGACCTCTTCACTTTTTGAAGCTTCAGGATTTTGCATTTGGAGGTCCTCACTCAAATTAATTAGCTGGTTCATACTTGTAGCTATAAAAACAAATCTAGCATGGTAAAAACTTAGTTTCCAATTCACAAGAGTTTATCAATTCATATAAAAGAAAATGTCAAGAAATATCTACAAATATGGGTGAATTCCTTACAATACAAATTTTCAAATAAACCATCGAAGTAGTTTTAATATTCCATACGATAAAGAGTCAATATACCACAATAATTATGAGTCTTAATTAACAGAAAATATGGTCCCCACTAAACTTAACACTGTTAAGAGCATTCAGTCGAGGTACTAGGTAAAGGGTCAGTGGGTCAGACTGGATAACTAATCCGGGGCTAAACCGATAAGAAAGTCAAGATTTTATGCTTATTAGTATAAAATTCTTAAGGAAATAGATTTTTTTTTAATAAAAAAAGGGTTGAACCTCTTCACCACCGGTTTGATTTGGGTTACCCCATGTTTGATTGGTTCAGACCGGTTCGATTCAACACTCAAAAAAACAGCAAACCAGACTGAATAGGAATCGATTCACTAGTTTTCGGTCTAAACCGGCCAATCCGGTTGTCAATACACTGAGAGCATGAAGCCACAAAATTAAGAGGAAACACAAAAGTGATGCTGAATCACTTACAGAGGAATAGCTGCATACTGATTAAAATGAGAAACCATTAAAACCAGGATATCAAGTTCTTAATTGAACAAACAAATAAGCTAAATCAGAAATAACTTCAAAAACTTATATATTGATAAGGGGAAAAATAAAATGCAAACACATCAATCAGGTATTCCAATAAATATTGAAGCTTACCATCAAAACCTTTATTCTCAGATAGCTAAGGAAGTTTTGGATCCTTTATGGCAATTTTTTCCACATTATTTGCTGAATCCAAACTTAATCCACCATCTCAAAAGTCTACAACAGCGTCTGAAAACACCTCATCTTCTGATCTATTTTTTGTTTCCTCCGATCCCACCACCTCACTTCTAATTTTCATTCGTTTCCCGAGCAGGTTTGGGGCCTGATACATCAAATTTCACACACATCAAAATATCAGTAGACTTATCTCTGCAGAAACTAAAAAATTAAACAAATATTAATGGAAGACTAATTTATTTCCCAATAGGGAGTCAAGCACACTTAAGAACAAAAATTAGTTCAATCACAGGTATTTCTTAGTAAAAAAATGAAATGTATTATTCTCTACAACAGCTTCATTTGAATGCCTCTTGAACAACAGGCTGATATGATGGATCCGAATGAGAATCAGTGCATAAAGGACTCAGGAAATCATAATCTCACAATGCAAAGCTTTGAATTCATGAGAAAGATGGTTATCTTGAACAGTTTAAACAAATATGTCTCAAACTCCGCATCGTCACCGCGTCTTCATCTCTGCGTCCTCCCTATAGTCACCATCCTGATGTATGCTTGAGATCACACCCTACAACGGAAAAGTATAAGTGAAACAACACGACAAAAGCGTAAAAAGGGCAGTCCACCAACTAGAAAAAGTTCTGACAGATGGTGACATAACATATGATAAACAACTATGAAACAATGTCTAAGCTAAGCCCTAATCTGCATCCGTTGCTTCAGCGACTGCACCTCTAGGTAGTCAGGATCAATGACCATACAACAACACAAGGAGCAAAATTATAGTGAACTCCACTTGTCTAACTTCAAGTGCCGTTGTAGCCCCAATTCTTTGAGCTAATTCTAGATCTCTACAAACGGCCACCGGTAAGAAATGAAAGCTCAATTCTCAAGAACAATGGCATCAATTATAAAAATATTTTAGTGAAAAGGTTTCTACGGATGTCAAATAGCCACCCTTTAATTATGTCTCATTTATTATATTCACTCTTCAACGAAATATTCACTCTTACCAATGACAAGAGTTTATCATTAAGCCAATCTACAACATATATAAACATATCGAAGTGATGTCACTGAAGTGATAAAGTCCCTTATAAGTGCAAATATAATAAAATATATCGAATAATGATTCCAAAAGCCGTCACAAATAACATAATTATAAAGACATACCATAAGTCTTCTGTTGAGATGTGAGGTGGGTTCATTAAATGTTGGTTCTGCCACTTTGAAAATATTACAAACTGAGCCATAGCTTATAGCTCCCAGTCCCAGCTTTATGCCATTAGGATTGAGTAATCCTAAATCTGACTGTATGCCTTCACCTGCAGCTACTATACAAGAAGGAAATTATATTTGATGCAAAAACATAATGTACTAAGAAGGAAAGTAACTTTGAACATCATCTTTCATTCTATCTTCTCAGTCATTTAAGTCAGTACCAATTGGAGATATCACCTTGGGTACCAGTCATTTAAGTCAGTACCAACTAGAGACCATTTCTCCTACTAAAATAGCA
>JBAGKO010032242.1:0-10571 GCA_037177275.1 Acacia concinna | reverse complement strand
ATGATGATTTTGATACTTTCATTAAAAATCTATGGAGGAATGAACGGAGCTGGTTAGAGAATGTTGCTTGTTTTACTAAGGAAGTTTAACAGTGGAAATTAGAGGTGTATGAGCAATAATGTAAATATAAGCTCCACCTGTTTAATCGACTTGATGGGTTGTCTCACATGTCAGATCACTGTAAAAATAAACCTAAGTTGGAACAACTCTAAAAGTGAATTTGGGAGGAACTAGAGGACATATTAATAAAGGAAGAACTTTTATGGGCTCAAAAGGCAAAGTGTGAGTGGTTCTCCATAAGGGACAAAAACACAAAATACTTTCATGATAAAGCTAATGGAAGAGGATTGAAGCTATAAAGAAGGATAATGGCGTTTGGACTTTTGATGTAAGTGAAATTAAAACTCTTGCTTTGAATTTCTTTCACTCTTTATTTATAGAGGAGGGAGGAACTGGTAGATTGGAAGATTGTTCAATGACATATCCTGCTATCAAGGAAAGTGATCTTCAGATGCTATGGGCGCATTTAAGTGATGAGGAGATAAAAGGTGCCATTGGTTCTATGGGTGCTTTAAAATCCCCAAGACCGGATGGGCTTAACACTTTATTCTTTTAAAATCAATGGTCTCACGTGATTGAATCGGTTTGTAGCTTTTTGAAAGAAGTTTGTGAAGATCATGATAAAGTGAAAAACATGAATGTTACACTACTGATACTGATCCCGAAAGTTGATCATCCTGAGTCTATAAAGGATTTCAAGCCTATTAGCTTATGCAATGTTATTTATAAGATCTTGACAAAAGTATTAACATTCAGAATAAAAATCGCTCTATATGATATTATTTCTTCAAATCAGTGTAGTTTTGTGCCAAGGCATATCAGCAGTGATAATATCATTATTGCGTAGGAGGTTATTCATTCTATGAAAAATATGAAAGGGAAGAAAGGTTCATGGTGATTAAAGTAGATCTTGAGAAGGCTTATGATAGATTGAGGTGGGATTTTATGCTTTTTGTCTTGAGGAATTGAATTTTCCTCATTATATTGTTTCTCTTATAAAAGCTTGTATCATGACTGTTAATATGCAAATTCTAAGGGAAGGTAGTGCCACTAAATAATTTTTACCTTCTAGGGGCATATGGCAGGGTGATCCTCTTTCTCCATACTTGTTTGTTATATGTATGGAGAAACTTGCTCATATAATTTAGGAGGAGATGTTCAAGGGAGATTGGAAGCCTATTAGACTTTGTAAAGAAGGTCCTCCTATTAGACTTTGCAAAGATGGTCCTCTAATGTCCCATTTATTCTTTTGTAGATTATCTTATATTATTGTCAGAAGCTTCAATGTATCAAGTATAGGTGATCCAAAGATGTATTAATAGATTTTGCCAGGCTTCAAGACAAAAGGTAAGTAATGCAAAAACTATAATTTTCTTTTCTCAAAATGTTGATCATACCTAAGTCCAACAGTTAAGTGAGCTTTTGGGATTTACTCTAACGAATGACTTAGAAAAATATTTGGAGGTTCCCTTACATCATCAAGAGTTACTAATGATACATATCAATATGTTATAGATAAGGTAAAAGTGAGACTCAGCAATTAGAAGGCTAATCATTTGGCATTGACAGTTAGATAAACTTTTGTGTCCTTAGTCATCAATGCTATACCTATTTATCCTATGCAAACTATAATTTTGTTAGCCATGATATGTGAAGAAGTTGAAAGTAGAGCAACTTGTGGGGCTCTACAGTAGAAAAGAAGAAAACTCATCCTGTAGCTTGGAACGTAGTCTGTAACGAGAAAAGAAAAGGTAGGTTAGACTTGCGTCATATAAAAATACGAAATCAGGCATTATGTTTAAAAGGTGGCTGTGGCCTTATAAAGAATAAAGATGAGCTTTAGGCTAAGGTGATTAGAAACAAGTATAAATGTAATGTTGATCTTTTGCCTCAGATCAACAAATCAAGACCTGGATCTAGATTTTGGAATGATATAAAAAATAATTGGAATTTATTGGATAAAGAAATTGAGAAGGTTACACTTGAGGATAGGTGATATGAAGTAAGATGAAAACTTGAGCCTTATGGGTGCTATTTAGTGAAATCATCATACAACTTTATCCATAATGATAACTCTCCTCCCTCTTCAATTTGGAATAAGGTATGGAAATAAAAAGTTCTGCAACGATGTAATATCTGTTTATAGTACAATGTGGAATGACAGAAAATACTACTTGTGTAGTATGTGGAGAGGGTATGGAACACTTATTACATGTTTTAAGGGATTGTCCAATAACTAAAAGTTTCTGGAAGAGCAAAATTCATGGCAAGTACAGGGTAAAATTCTTTAATACATATTTAAGGGAATAGCGTGCTTTAAACTTGTCTAAATCAGTTGGTTCTATGGAGGACACTAAATGGGCATAATTTTTTGCCTTGTCGTACTGGCTGCTATGGAAATTTATAAATGAAAAGATTTTTGAAGGGCTTAATGCAGATCTTTAGCTCTTTGAAGATCAGTGTAGCCGCAATAACTAATTCCATACGAAGAAACAACAAGCGGTGTCATAATGTGAACTTGCAATGGAGTCATGAAATACTTGAGGCTCACTCAGCAACAATTCCCTCAAGTTATTATAAACTCTTTCTAGATGGTGCATTCTCAGAACTTCTCTGCTTGGTAGCTTGTGGAGGAGGCATATAGGACCTACAAGGTAACTTTTATGGGAGATTCATTATGAGAATTCAGCTGGAAGGATTTTTAAGTGCTAGCTATGGGGCTACTTAACTGGTTTAAAGCAAGCTAGGGATATGGGAATAAGGAAGTTGGTTCTACTTACAGACTATCTTGATGCCTGGAGACTATGTCGAGAATGAGGTACCGAGATACACATGCAACGAAGCTCGGTGTTGGAGATTCAAAGCTTATTGAAGCGTAGTTGGAAAATAGAGATTTGTCACACCCCAAGGAACCTAAACCTGGTTGCAGATAATCTTGCGAAAAGAGCACTCAATATGGAGCTTGGATTCTACTTGGTAGATAGGCTTGACACTGACTTGAGTCACGCATAACCTGATTAGCACTAGTATTTTTGTTTTTGTTTGTTTCTTAGCTTTCATCATGTATCGAAAAAAAATACTTCCTCCCATTAATCCACAATATAGGTTGTTTATAGAAAAATAACTTGATTAAAAATATAAATTACTTGTAAGATAATTAATGTTCATTTTTCAATTTTTTCTCTATAATTAATGCTTGTTTCCAATTAACCCACTGATTAAATTTCCAAATATACATTTTCTAATAAGGGTAAAAGTAAAAAAAATTAATTTAATTAAAACATATTTAATGAATTAATTGTCACTTCTTATTTCTCTTAGGGCCTATTTGGTTTGAAAGGAGGGGATGGATAGAAAGGGTAAGTTGTTGCCTTGTTTGGTTTGATTATTGGGGAATGTTTAATGATATATTGTTTGGTTTAAAAGGGGATGAGATGAGAAGAATGCTAACAATTTACTATTTTACCTTAACTATAATAGTATTTTTTTTAATTTATAATAACGTATTTCATTTTAAATTATTTATAATAATACAATTTTAATATGAAAATTATACATTTTTAAAATAAAATAAAAATAATATATTTTTCATTATAGTTATATTTTTATTTAAGAATATATATTTTTTATTTATGAATATATATATTTATTTTAAATCATTTTATAATATTATTTTTTAATGATCAAATATATTTTTATTTGAATTAATTTAATACTAATAATAAATTTATACTTATAATAATTTTTATTTAAATTATAATAATATATTTTTATTTTATAAATATATTTTAATAATATTATTATTAATTTTCACATATTTCATAATTATAATTTTTTTCTTTATGAATATATATTTTTATTTTAAATTATTTTTATAATATTATGTTTATGTGTTAAAATATAATTTTTTTAAAGTTTGTATCATAATAATATTTTAATGATAAAAATATATTTTTATTTAAAATAATTTAATATTAATATTAATAATATATTTTAGTTATATTAATAATTTTTTATTTCAATCATTATTTAATAATATATTTTAAATTATAATAATTTTAATAATATATCTTCATTTTATAAATATATTTTAATAATATTATTATTTTTTTATCATAATATTTTTCATATGGGCATTATTGCAATATCACATAAATTATAAGGGTAAAATAGTCTAAAATTTTGACTCCACTTCAAACTCCCAATTTAGAGGAGAGCCAAAATATTGGTGTTGAAGGGGAAGGGATAGAAATCTTGGGGTCTCCTCCCCTCCAAAATTTTAAACAAAATAAGGAGAGGGGGCTCATTTTCCCTCTTCTCCTATCTCCTCCCCTCCAACCAAACAGACTCTTAAGTTAGTTAAAGTGCTCTATATTATGAATTAAATGAGTATTAAACTTAGTTAATATCCTATTGGTTTAGATTTTGTATAAGTTATAGTTAATATCCTATTGGTTTAGATTTTGTATGAGTTAGTTTATGAGTAAATAGTATGTGTGCATGTATATATACTCCCTATGGTCCATAATACGGGGCAATTTAACTAATTATAAGAAATAATAAGTAATATTTAACTTATTAAATATGTCATTGATTGAATGTTTTCACTTCCACTCTTATTCAAAAATGTATTTGAAAATTTAATAAGTGGGCAAATTAGAAGTGAGCATTAATTACATAAACAAAATTGGAAAGTGAACATTAATGATCTTATGTGACTTATAATCTAGACCAAGCCATTCTGTTTAAAATATTCAATATTATGGACGGGAGAGAGTATATTGTGTTTCATACAAGTAAAGCATGTGTACGTAGGTACATATGTAAATGTACACATAGGGGTTTAATGTATGATTTAAAGTATGTGTAATGTAGAATCCTCACCTAACTTAAAGGAAGAGAGGTTCCAAAACTCCTGGATTGATTAATTACACTTCATAATTTTTATCTTTATCATTTAACATGGTTCAGAGCCAGATTCACCTTCAATTTCATCAATGTATGTATTTATCGGTGTCGCACAACATTTCATCCCAAAATAGCTAACATAGCCAATCAAGAAAAAGTGTCAAGTTAAAGACACTAAATAATCTCGCTCTGTCCTTATTGCTTAACTCTAAAAAGAGTTAAGGATATGAAATGAGTCAATGACTCATTCAATATCTTATAGGATGCCCATGCCCATAATTAGACCTTAGTGGCATGCTAAGATGGTTTTGGTTTAGGGTTTATGGATCGTCCTCCAACTTCCAAGCTCGTAGTATCATTACTAGTGTAACAACTTTGAATCTACCTTTTCTGTGTTACACCTTTTGTTTGAGTTCTTTGTACAATTTTGGTTATTGCGTTTTAGTCTGGGCTTAATGCTTTAGACTTCTTAGCCTTCAGTATAGTGTTTGCTCGTGTTGCTTCGATTGGGCAAGTATAATTGGGTTTCCGTGGATAATTAGTGAAAGAAACATAAGCTTATCATTTTACTTTTAATAAAACTGTCAATTTATTTGTAAAAAATATAAAAAATATCATATGGGTCAGTTAATATTCTTGGATAGTGTGAGCTGTATTATACAAAGAAAAAAAGATTTTATTTGTTAGACCCCTTCTTGACTTTAGGATTTTTTTTTTTGGGGACTTGCAATGTCTCAACATCAAAGGGACTTGATTACTCATAAGTCTTAATGACAACAGGAGAGCAAACAATGACAAGGTTAAGAGTTAAAAATGACAACATTTCACTTGTTATCAAGACTCATCGTTAATTAAGTTTCTTACTTCGGTATTCATTGTAATTTGTCCCTTTTGCCAAAAAGACTTTTGGGTTTAAAGGCCAGCCTTTTAGCCCTTTTAATATATATATTTTCAAAATTTTTTAGATAAAAAATATAATTCAATATATAAAATTATAATTAACACCACTACTGATTCATATATAATTAAAATTATTATCTAAATAGATTTTAAACATCTAATCAACATTATCATCACTGTTAGATGAACAGAGAAAGAGAGAAAACTCTGGATAACTTATCTCATTACATGTACATAGTAGAGTTTATATACACAAACAGACAAACTAGCTAATAAATATAATACGCATGCCTATACAATATTTATAGTAATAATAGCTATAATTATTTCCTAATAATGATGATTTATTTCTTAATATTAAACTTTTTATTTTTAATACCCCTCAAGTTAGAAGCTTGGATGTGAATACCAAGGAAATTTTAACACTTCCCTTTAAGTTAGAAGCAACCTATACATTAGATTACCAACAAAAGGATGACTACTTGACAGCCAGTTCTATAGCCTCCACCCATAGCTGAACAATATGCCTCACCACATACTAAAATAACAAAACGATCTCTCAAAGGGGCAAAAAAAAAAAAAAAAAAAAGAAGAAAAAAGAAAAGAAAAAGAAACACAAAACAACCTCACAAAGGGTTGGAAAGTCAAAAGAACTTAATCATAACGACTCAAATCAAGAGTCTAAAATTCAAAACAACCAATATAGAATGTGATCACTATAGGAGACTGCCAGAAACATTAAAACAAAGTTAGAGAACCCCAACAGTGATGCTGGGACCATTACCTGCCATATTCTCTTATTCTGCCAAACCTCTCTCTCCAATAGCAGGGAGCACCAAATAGAAAAGTTGAAATCTCCAAATCAACTCAAATAAGAGCAAATCCTGCTCCAACAAATGGTCTTATAAAGAACTAAACCAACAATGAATGTCCTCACAAGAAACTAAAGCAACAACAAATGGTTTCATAAAGAATTAAAGCAACAACGAACAACCTCATAAGAGATAAAACAACACTCTAAACGTTTTCTTCTTCTTCTTCAACAACCTGGCTTTGGTATCATGTTAGAAAAATAGAGAGGGAGGGAGGGAGAGAGAGAGAAGAGAACCCTGAATAACTTGTTTCATTATATGTACATAGTAAGGTTTATATATACAAACATATTACCTAATAAATACAATATGCATAATAATAATAACGACTATACAATATGCGTAGTAATATTCATCATTATTATCCAAACATTATATGCATAATCTTTTCGATTACTCTTTCGATTATTCATTCTATATATTATCCAAAGATAATTATGTGTGCATTAGATGTCATAACAATCTTTTAAAAAATGTAAAAGAGCTGGTTGTTTTATTGCACAACACTTTAGGTCTCATTCTCAATTTAAAAGGGTATTAAACTACCTCAATAATTCAATAGAAAAGATTTTACGTAGTTTGTAAGGTAGGTGACCCACTGAGCTAGCCCGTTGATAATGTTTTTAATATTTGATTCTTTTTATAATAACAAAGCTTTATTCCATTACATAGATCACCTAACGTCATTGTACTCTCTAAAAGACTATATATTTATATATATCATTAACAAAAGATCTACCTCTATAATTTTATTGAGTATTCGCTTTGACCTTATTTGACTCCTTTTTACAGAGCTCTGCACTGCTTTGATAAACTCTCATTACCAGCACACTCAGTTGCCTTCTTTAAACTTTGCCTATATTTTATAGCCGGTCCTAAGTTAGAGTAAAAGAGGAGGGTTGTGTTAGGCCATTGACAACTAACATAAAACCTTGCGAAATCTTGTATGAACATAGATCAGCGAACATTTGATTCTTTATAATTTATTGAACATTTATAATTTATTACCTAAGGTATGATTACATTTATGATTATTCAATATCCTTATCAAGCTAGGCTTAATTAGATGTGGCGTAGAAATAGGTCGGGCTAAACTAGGCTGTCAATGAGCTTGAGCCTATAATGAAAGCACAAAGTTTGACTATGGGACCTGATCTTGAACACATGCACTGAAACTTACATTAATTAAATATAAGGTTTTGGTAGGTTTCAAGGCTTGCATATTATTTTTACAAAAAAAAAAAAGGCTTACATATTAAAGTCTAAGATTTTAAAGTACTTTTACAACCTATATTACATATGATAAAAATGTATGCGAAAAATAATATAAAATCAGGCCAGCCTGTACGATTATTCTTTCGATTATTCATTTTATATATTATCCAAAGATGGATTATGTGTGCATTAGATGTCATAAAAAGCTTTTAAAAAATGTAAAAGAGCTGGTTGTTTTATGGCACAACACTTTAGGTCTCATTCTCCATTTAAAAGGGTATTGAACCACCTCACTAATTCGATAGAAAAGATTTTACGTAGTATGTAAGGTAGGTGACCCACTGAGCTAGCCCGTTGATAATGTTTTTAATATTTGATTCTTTTTATAATAACAAAGCTTTATTCCATTACATACATCTAGTGATGTGGCATTGTACTCTGTAACTATATCTTTAGAAATATTATTGACCAAAGATCGATTTCTATAATCTTATTGAGTATTCGTTTTGACCTTAAGTGACTTATTTTTACATCGCTCCGTACTGTATTGATAAACTCTCCTTACCAATATACTCAATTGTCTTTTTTAAACTTTACCTATATTTTATGGATGGTCCTAAACTAGAGTAAAAGAGGAGGGTTGTGTTAGACTATCGACAACTAGCATAAAATCTTGTGAAATCTTTTATGAACATAGATTAACGAACATTTGATTCTTTATAATTTATTGTACATTTATAATTTATTACCTAAGGTATGATTACATTTATGATTATTCAATATTCTCATCAAGCTAGGCTTAATTAGATGTGGTGTAAAAATAGGTCGGGCTAAACTAGGCTGTCACTAAATAAGCTTGAGCCTGTAATGAAAGCACAAAGTTTAACTACGGGACCTGATCTTGAATACATGCACTGAAACTTACATTAATTAAATATAAGCTTTTGATAGGTTTCAAGGCTTACATATTATTTTGACCAAAAAAAAAAAGGCTTACATATTATCTGGTGAAAAAAAGAGGCTTCCATATTAAAAGTATAAGATTTTAAAGTAATTTTACAACCTATATTACATATGATAAAAATGTACGCGAAAAGTAATATAAAATCAGGCCAGCCTGTACGCTTTCAGGCCAGGCTTGAAATTAAATAGGCATGAGACCTCATCTATTTAATAAAAAGGATATGTATTATTATGCCCAAATCAAGTGAGGTTGACATACCCTTGATAGATACCTAGTCTATTTTCACTCCTATATTCAGACACAACGCTTAAATTAAATCTTCATGCTCGAAGTTTATTCAATTTGTATATTGGCCAACTTTATTTAATATTTAACTATAAACCATCTGGCAAAAAAAAAAATCTATAAACTTACGTCAAATACATAAAATATTATCATTTAGATTTTACAAAATTAATTTTAAATAACGGTATTTAAAAATACTTCACTGTTATAGTAATTTACCAACTTAACTTTTTGACTTTATTTTAATTAAATTAATTAAATATATACTAGTTTTTCACATATTAAAAAATATTTTAGTAAGAAATTAAATAATTAAGCCTAAATATTTGGGCGGTATAAATTAAGCATGCATGCCACCAGATCCCAAAAGCATAGCCGATGCATATTTAAAGAGGAAAGGGAAAAAAAAAAGAGAGGAAATGATTGAGTTATGTGAGTTGTGGGGCCCAATGAAGAGGGAATGAAGTCAAAAAACATCAATAATGGAGTTATTGGCATTGAGTGGAATGAAAAGGAAACCATTAGAAAGCAGCCATTTAACATGCCTTTAATCATTCCCTACCTCTTAAACTCCACGTCATCAAGGGTACTCCCGTCATTTTCATTCCTTCCCGAACTTACTACAGTACAAAATTAATCTACAATTATTAATGTATTATGCATACGCACACGGCACACAAGATATGCCATCAGCCATGGGTCATGTCTTATTCATTAATTCTTATTCATACAAAACCTATCCACAGTTTTTGTTTGTTTTGAAGCTCCCCTTATTTTATTAGGAACTCACATTTTATATAAGCAAAAATATACCTAATTTCCCTCAATTTTATTTTATGTATAGATAAAGCTTCTTAAAATCTGAAACTACACAGGAAATTTCTCACTCACATTTATGCGAGATAAAATTTCTCACTCACCCTATGTCTTCATGTTTTAGGATTTTTTTTTTGGTTTTTTTAAAAGTTACATTTCTTAATATATTTATTGCTATTAATCAAGGCAAAGTACACATTTGAACACTTAACTTTATAAAAGTTTTAATTTAGTCCCTTGATTTTAAAATACATGTTCTTAGTCTTCTAACCTTAGTCTTAAATAATGACTTTTTGTAACCATAACTATTATTTTAAAAGTTAACATTAATATGCCCACGTTTAAATTTTTTTCCAACGTTTAAATTCTTAAACGTTGCCTGGAAGTAACGCGCTGTATGGCTCGAGTACAATGAGAAGTGAGCTAGAGCCGCTACATTATTGCCCGGATGTAGTGTTAAATGAGCAAGGGCTATTGGATTGGTCGTTACCTGGAAGTAACGCGCTGTATAGCTCGAGTACAGTGAGAAGTGAGCGAGAGCCGCTACATCG
>JBAGKO010032221.1:0-10572 GCA_037177275.1 Acacia concinna | reverse complement strand
TTTGCTTGCCTGAAAACATAACAACAAAGAGGCTTTGCCAAGGCAAGTGAAGAATTATAATAAAAGATATAAAATAACTACATTTTTACCCTTTAATCAGCAAAATGCAAAGTGTGACACATTTAATCCAAATACAATAAATACCATGCATAATGTGGGTAAGTGTATGCAATTAAGACCTAAAATACCCCATAAAACCATATAAATATTGTGTTAGATCAACTCTATTTACGCCTCTTTGGATTTATATAGTTTGTGGTCAAGTCAAAACATCAATCATTCTAAATCCTCTTTGATTTTTAGCCCGAATTTCTCTTCTAGCTAGAAATCTTACTACTCTCAATATTTTGGTATACATTACTCTAACAAGTTGGGAAAATACTTGGGCACTTGGGTTGATCCAGGGAAAGAAAAATCTCATGTCTACACTCAAGTTCTCAATGTATTTGACAAGAGAACTGCCTCTTGGAAATCCAGACTGCTCTCTCAAGCCTTAAGGCTTGCCTTAATTCAATCTGTAATTGCTGGAATCAACATTCATGTTTTGTCTTGTATTAAACTCCCTCAAAATATTTGTGACAAAATTTATTCAAAGTGGGATAATTTTTTCTGGGGTTCTAATAGTGCAAGGAATAGAATCCACTTAGCAAGGAAAGACATTATATTCAAACCAAAAAAGGCAGGTGGCCTAAGGTCTATTAGAATGGTGAATAACTCCCTTCTAGCTAAACAAATTTGGCGAATCCTCACAGCAAAGTAGGGCTCTTTGTTGGC
Organism: Acacia concinna; assembly: GCA_037177275.1. NCBI lineage: Eukaryota > Viridiplantae > Streptophyta > Magnoliopsida > Fabales > Fabaceae > Acacia > Acacia concinna. Next base: position 9,798 of record JBAGKO010032221.1, on the reverse strand, counting down.
AGAAACAATGAAGCCTAAATACATTAATGCATCTGCTGGTCCTATTGTGTGTTCTCCCTACAATTCCTCCTGGATTTGGAAGGGTATTGTTAAATGTGCTCACTTGGTTATTGATCATTTATCTTGGAATATTGGTTATGGATCTGCAATTCCTCTCAACAACTCTTTATGGTGGCCCATGCAGTATTCATCTATAGCTGATCCTTCTCTTAGGTTAGTTGTAGATCTAATCATGCATCTACCATGCTCTTGGTCTCCAACGAAATAGAATATTGAACTGGTAAAAAGTATCTATTCTCCTCAAGCTGTGAATTCAATTATCCAGTTACCCATTTCCTTCACAAATGAACAAGATACCCTAAGCTAGTCATTAAACCCTTTGAGAATATACAAGGTAAGCATTGCTTTCAAAAATCATTTTCGAGTTTGGCATACTGAAATTGACCAATTCTGGAAATTCCTATGGGCTCTATCAATTCCTATTAAGGAAATATTATTTGGAAGTTACTAACTAATGCTATTCCCTCCACAAATGTATTACTTCATCATCATGTACTAGCTCAAGGCAAATGTCCATTTGGTTATGATATACCTTAAACTCTCTTGCATTTATTTCTAAACTGCCCTCTCATAAGAGCAGTATGGTTTGGTGGTGTTTATGTTTACCCTCAAGTTTCTTCTATCTCGAAATTTAAGTCTTGGTTGAAACAATTTTTTTGTGAAACTTAGTAAGGATGGAAATACTAATATTATAGTTCTTATTATCAAATTGCTAAATGTGATATGGAGGAAGAGAAATCATATTTTGCACAATGGGGGAACAATGGAGCCTATAAAGATTATTCATGAACTACAATCTTCTTTCTCACTTACTAAGAGTGTTTTCTCTCTCAGAAGCAAGAAAAATTAAACCTTGCATGACTTGAACAATCAACAATTGAACTCCACCCTCTCGGAACTTCCTTCTGAAGGATGGTGTATTATCTTAGACAAGAAAGCTCAACGTGGTTCCAAGGTTCTCCAATCATGCATTTTCTATCAAGGCCAATATATCCAACCTTTTCATTGGACAATGGTTGATGATATAGGACATTTGGCTCTTCTTGGCCTCCGCTCAACCATTCTGTGGATTATAAATTGTCCTTTGTTTACTCAGATAGCTCCTGCCCCTATATTGATCTTCTATCTCAAAAAGAAATGGTTTTTGGATATAAATTATTGGCATAACTCTATTCACAATATCAATCAAGACATCATTGCTCTGTTACATTCATTTCACTTTTTCATATTTCCTATGTATTTAATTTGCACCCGTCTATTTCAACATCTTTGCAATCTAGTTATACTCTGATTGCGGTGCTTTAATGCAACTCATTTGATATTTTAATGATATTGTTACTTATCAAAAGAAAAAAAAATATTAAACAAGAATATATATATATATATATATATATTGAAGGTTAAAGTGCATCTAACACCTACGATATTTTTTCAAGAGCACCTAACATAACATCTAAAGTATTTTCTCAAGAGTAACAACTAGCATCTTAAAGTATTTTGTGGTGCACATATTATGGGTGTGTTTGATATTGGGGGATTTGGAGGGAAGGAGAAGGTAAAATTTTTATGAGGTAAACTTAAGAAAATTGGAGAAGTGGGATTACAAAATTTTAATATAGATAACATTTACAATAAAAAAGCAAAAAAAATTAATTTAAAACTTTTAACCTCACTTTTTTACTTTTTTTTCAATCTAACTGTAAAAGTTTTTCCCTCCACTAATTATCCCTCCCCTCCCTACACACCAAGCAAATCCTAAAGTAATTTTTTTTAAATATATTAGCATCCTAAAATATTTTTTATGCCATGATTTTATGTGCATAAAAAAATATTTTATGGGTGTTGGATACACTCAAAAAAATACTTGAAAGTGTTGGAAGTATCTAAAAATATTTTAGAGTACTGCATAAAAAAATATTTCAAAATGGTAGAAGCACCGCAAAATACTTTAGATCATCACATGCACCTAAACCCAATATATATATATACACTATATGGCCATGCTTAAGTGTCAACGTTAGTTACCACTATAACTTATTTAAAAAAATAAACAAAGAAGTCAGCGTCGGCTTTTGTCTATCAGAAGGCCCATACCATACGTTGGCCGAAAAAGTAAAACATTGTCAATCTGTCAATCTTTGAGCTCTAGGATGGCCCAACCTAATTTGGGCTCATTCTAGTTTTTGTATGCACATTATTTGTTATATATTTGTACTTTAAAAATAGATTTTATTATTAAAAATTAAACTCAACCCGCTGGAAAATGTGCCCACGTTTAGTTCTGAACAATGGCTTGAAATAATTGTCTCTGAGAGTAGGACACCTATATTTAACCCCAAAAAAAAATTGAACACAAAATTAGAGCTTATCAGCAAAAAATTCAAAATCAATTTTTTGTCCTCTGCATTTAAATTGCTTTAAACTCACTTCAAATCCTTAAACTAAGGGAAAAATCCCAATTAAATCCTGTCGAAATACTCAAATATAGATTTAGCCCTGTACTTTTAACAAATCCTTGATAATGTCAATAGGCCTAATTAAGAATTTCTAAATCTTGTTGGATAACCACATCACCCCTCATTATTTTCCTTTTTTTCCAAAGCACACCTCTTAAATGTTTTTCTAAGGGTTTCCGAAGATCTGTTTTTTCTTCGAAAAACAATTCATAAATGTTTCTTAGTTCCTAATTGCTAGCAATCTTCCATTTTTTGTGTAGACATCATTTTATTCTCCACAATAGCATAGGCAGGGGAAAAAAAGCTTGGCAGGTGAACGGTTCGTTTCATATATTAGTTAGATGATGCTGGTGAAAAATAAAGAGGACATGAAAATTGAGGGAGACAAGGAGGACATGGAATGATAAAATGGACAAGCCAAGGGATGAGGTTGGGGTTGAGTTATAGGTACAAGGATCAGACTATTTTTTATTTTTTTTAAAAAATCATTGGCAAATTTCTTAATTGATTATTGAAGAATAAGGGGCTGATCAGATTGAGGAACATGAGAAAAAAAAAAAGGAAAAGAGAGAATTGAAGGGCAATATGATCATTTAACAAGATTTAAAAATCTCTAATTAAACATCTTGGCTTGATTAAGGATTTATTCAAAGTGTATGCCCAAATCTAGATTTAAATATTTTAGTTAGATTTAATTGGGATTCTCCCTAACCTAAAATGAGTTTTGGTTTGGTCTTTACATTAATTTATACCAGCCCCAATAAACAAAACATATTGAAAACAAAGTATAGAAATCAAAATCCACACTACGTAGAGAAATACAAGGAATAATGGGTTTAAACCTAAAATTAATAATGAAAACAAAACTCCTACTCCTCCCCATAATTGATTCAACTTATAGGGTGTGTTTAGAATAACAGTAGGATAAATGACTTATTTATAATCAGACTTATAGATAAGTTAGATTAGATATAAGTCAGATTGTGTGTGTTTTGATTGACGGTAGTATAAGTTACTTATTTAAAAGTGTATATTTGGTTGATATGTTAAAAAGTAACTTATTATGGTAAATGACTGAAAGAGACATGAATATTAATGAATATATTACATATACTCCTTCTGGTCCTAATTATAAGGCCTATTTTACTTTTTTAGAGAATCTTAAGAAAGCTAATTACATTATTTAATCATATCATATGTTGTGTTATATTAGTTTATAAGTCAAACAATATAGTTTTTAAAAAAAGATAAATTTTAATACTCCCTCTAGTCCTAAATATAAGACCTAATTGACTATTTTTTTGAGAGATTAAGTATATTAGTTAAATTAGTTAATTGTTATAATATCACATGATGTTCTAAAAATACCCTTAATTTGCGATTTCAAATTCACTATTTTTCCTTGTGTATATACTCCCTTCGATTCTAATTATAAGGGCCAATTGATTTCTTCTTTTTTTAGAAATTAAGGGAGCAAAGTAAGTTACTTAATTATATCATTTATTGTGTTTTATTATATTTTATATTAGTTCATATGTCAAACAAAATATTTTGAAAAAAAATGATAACTTTTTAGCTAATGTAATTAGTTTTTTAGAATTCTCCAAAAAAGTCAACTGGCCCTTATAAATAGGACTGGAAGGAGTATTTATGGGAAGTAAGGGATGAAGTAGAATTTCTCCATGTGGATATATTTGAATCATTTTGGTGTCTAATTATAGTTAAGGGAGTATTGATAGGGCTAATTTGGAAAAAAATAGTTAAATATGGAAGACGAAGTGGATAAGGGTCTTATATTTATGACTAAATTAAATTTTCAACTAGATCTTATAAATAGGATCGGAAGGAGTATCTTAAAATAAAATAATTAATTTTTTTAAGATTTTCCAAAAAAAGGCAACTGGGCTTTATAAATATAACTTGAGGGAGTATATATATATTGTGAAATTTAAAAACTATAACAGAAAAAAATAACAAAAGTTGAAGAAAAAAGGTAAAAGACAAAACGTCCCATTTCCCTTTAATAAGCTAGAATTTTTTGCTTATACAAATAAGATCATATTTCAAATAAATTCAATTAGTTGGAAATTGAACCAAACACCCAACATAAATGTGCACGTGCACCTAAACGTCGTTTTTCCTTTACTATTGTGTTTCCAAACACACGTATAGTGGAAGTCAAGGTACACAAAAATAGATCGGACAATGAACTTGTTACGGTATGGGTTCAGAGTTTAAAAGGTTCAACCAGGTCGGACCGAGAATTGAACCGACCATATTAAAATATTATAATTTAATATTAATTACCATTCATAACTCATAACTAATATAAAAATAGACAAAAAAATCCCTATTTAAAATAGAAAAAATCTCATTTAAATACCATTTGAATTTTCAAAACTAAAAAAGGTTTGTTAGAATATCCAAAACCCACAAAGGGCAAAAGGAGGAATCTGGGTTTTCAAATTTCGGATGTGAACAGTAGCAGGATTTTCGCTATAAAAGTAATGGATAAATTTTTTATATATGTTTTTCTCTCTCCCTCTTACAACACTATTCATCTGACACTGACACTAACTAACTCATAGTGACAGAGGAGAGAGAAATATGCCCATAATAGAGGGGAGAGGGAATTTTCGCAAGTTGAGTAATGAGATTACCCATGAGAGTAATGGAATTCGTTAGTTTGTGGATCACTCTTCACTTTAGTAAATTTGAAAAACAAATGAGAGAATGGATTTTTCACTATAAGAGTAATGTGATTACCCATAAGAGTAATGGAATTCGTTAGTTTCCGTACCACTTTTCACTGTAGAAAAATTAAAAAAAAAAAACCAATTTGGTCCATGGTACCTTGGTATCTTTTTGAAATGTTAACAAACCTTTTTGGGTTTTGCAAATTCAAGTGGTATTTAAGTGAAATTCTCCCTTTAAAAAATATATATTATTTTACCCATCTACTACACCCTTTTTGACTTTGTCTTGCGAATCTGTGATCTCTCTCTCTGTCTCTCTCATTTAATTACTTTACCTACCTACTCACACCACCACCAGCCACCTTCCATCCTCCTTCCATCCTCTGATCTCTCTCTCTCTCTCTCTCTTAGTCTTCTACTCTCCGTCCCATCTCGACCTTCGACCCCTTCTCCCATGGCTTCTATGTCGTCTTCTTCTACCTTGCTCCTCACCGTCGCAGTCTCGTGCTCAGCCTGAGCTCTTGGTGTCGGTGGTGATCGCTGGTACGTGGTGTGCGAGCATATGTTTGAGTGTGTGGTCTGTGGTGGTGTGCCTTGCCCTCTGTCACTCTTCCTTTTTCACCGCCAGTGTTGGTGGTGACTGCTGGTGGGTGGATCGCATGTGTGTAGGTTTTTGGGGCAATTTTTTTAAAGGCTCGGTTAAGTCGACTCAGCCAGTGGTCATCTCCTTCAACCAGATTGGACTAGGGTCCGACTGGCCGGTTTTTCGGTCCGACCGGCCAATCCAATTTAGTTCTTCATTCATTGGTGGAAGTGATCACTTGAACGAGTAGTTTAGATTGCTAGGTAGATCCAATTGGCCTCATTATTCAATATTGCTTCCCGAAAGTAAAATATAATACTCTTTCTTTTTTTCGATACATAATATAATACTCTTTCTATTGTTAATATAATATATAATTAATCTTTTAAAAAATATTAAAAAAACTAAATAAATTATTTTAAAATAGTGACATTTATTTTTTTAGTAATAAATTAAATTGTATAACTTATGAATTAATGTATAATCAATGAATACATTATATATGTTATGATTAACTGACTTATTTATTTTTTATAATTTTTTAAAAGCAAATAATTATATTTTATATTTAAAATAAGAGGACCGTTGACTATGAAATCAATTTTGAGGCTAAGATTCCAGTAAAATGTGTACCAACCAGAACACTTCAATATCACGCGAGACCATGGAGAAACTGCTAAATCAAGACAAAAATTGACTATAGGCTGGATATAGTACATAAAGGTTATCCAATAGACCATGGAGAGGAATTGAAATTCGTCTTTCTTTTCTCTGAGGAATGGCAGGCCCATGGCTCGTGTTAATTAAATTTTGAGAAATAAAGTTCACAAAACATGTCTAAAGTTTTATCTGATCTATAAATATCTCTATATATATGTTTTTTTAAATTTAAAGGCATGTTTTAATTCTAATGAGCCCTGGACTTAACTCTTCTAAATTTTTCTTTATTAAAAAAAAGTTTCACAAAATGACAAAATTACCAGGTAGAAAGAGGTAAAAAATCTTGCTCATAGTTATAAGCTATGTCATTTATTTTTATCATTAATTTTTCCTTTAAACTCTCATTAGTTTTTTTTTACCCAAAAAAAAGTTACATGAGTTAGGCCTTGAAGTTAATGATTCTCTCCCTTACTTTTTCCCTCCCTACCTCTCCTTTAACCATTTTTACCATTAGATTAATATTGTAATATTCTATATTCAATTTAAATTGTAATCCAATGATAATAGATGGTAAAGGAGAGGAGGGAAAAGGTAGGGGTATTTAAAAGATCCTGGTCCCAGTCTCTTGACGCGGTCCCAAGATTTTAATCCCGAGAATTTCCCGATCCCAGCCGGGATCGGAACCAGGATCGGAATCACTTTTGTTGATCCTGGCCGGGATCAAGACCGGGATCACCTTTGGGGATCTGGGATAATCCCGGTCCCGGTTTATATATATATCTTTTTAATTTTTTTTAAAAAATTTTATCTTGTAAATTAAAATTATCCTTTTATTTGTATATTCTTACTCATATTAATTAAGTTATTTTTTTAAAATATGTGTATAACATCTTTAGCTGGAATTAAACCTCATATATTGGGATACTAAGCTTAACTATATACTGTATAAAGACAATCATGAAGATAAAATGACAATAATAAACATAATTTCTAAATTTTAGATCAATTTATATAATTATTATAGTCTTATTAGTTATTAAATGATTATTTTTAATAATAAAATATGAAAAAAAAATTGTTTGAAATTTTAAAAAAAAATAGAAAAAACCTGGGACCAGGATTCCCTGGTCCCTATCCCAGGGTACCAAGATTTACCTGGGACCAAGACCGGGACTGAGATTGATTTCCCAATCTCGATCCCTTCCCGGGACTGGGATCGGGATTGGCAAGTCCCGAACCCAGTCCTAAATATGAACACCCCTTAAAAAAAGTAAAAGAGTCATAGCATACCTCCAAACTTAATATGTTTATAAAGATATTTATAGATTACTTACAAATAAGATCTCTACTGTACGATAGGATTTAAACTTATGACTATTATGAGTTATGAGTTAACCCCTACCAACTTGATCAACATTTATAACTCATTGGCTAATTTACGTAGGCTCTTTCCGTCTTTGTTTCTTTGTATTAAAGAAAAAGTCACTTTCAATTATCTCATTGGAATAAAAAAAGATTTATTTTAAAAAAATCAAGTGATCACTCTCGGTATCCAATATGTGCCATCAATAAGTAGAGATAAAATTAAAAATTAATAATAAATAACTTTCTAGGTGCTTTATACTATGGACCAAGGATTTCTCCTAAAAAAGTGCTTAGTATTATGAATTGGAGAGATTAACTTTTCAAGTTTGCATACATAATAGGGATATAGTTGGAAATTTATTAAATGTCTAGACAAAATTAATAAATTTTGTAAGAATTTCGGGCGTACTTTAAATATGACTGATTTGATGAAATATTCACAGAAAATTGAAGCAGCAATGCAAAGAGATCAATCATTTGAGGAAGTGAGCAGATGGAAAAAAATTTTGAGCTTGATTTAAAATAATTGGAGAAGTATAGTTAAAATTGTTTTAATTAATTTGTCTTACTATTTTATCTTACATATTCTATTTATCAATCTTATATAAAAATGGCTGAATTAGTCAAATTATAATTTAGGTTATTAAACTTAACAAATTATATATCAAGTTATACATCATAATTAAGGATTTAAAATTTCGATCAAAATGCCTCCATATCCCTTAATTTAAAAAAAAAACTTAAAAACATAACACTATTATATTTCTATCAATTAATTCTTTAACAAGTACTATATTATTCGTTTGTTCTTATTCTTATACTTTTTTCCAAACACTAATAATTTGCAATGCTTTTTTTATATACGATATTCAGTTATATAAAATAATGTATTAGAATAAATGGAAAATCAATATGGTAGTTCTTACAGTTTTATCAAGTTTTGAATTAGGTCCAATAGGTTTTTTTTTTTTTGTTAAATCCTTGTTGTTTAATCCATTAACTATGTAAGTCCTTCTTTTTATTAAACCGTTAGTCCAAGTTGACATCGTCGTCCTCTATCATCTGCTCTACCTCCTCCGGTCCTCTTGCGGTTTCTCTCTCCTTTCTCACTGCCCGTGTTCTCCTTCACACTATGTTGCTAACACAAGCAATCCCTCCTGTGCTCATGTCTCTCTATGCAACTTATTCTATATATAATTATATGGCTTCTCTGGGTATGAATCATAGAGAGAGAGAGAGATGGAATTTTTGGTTGGAGGGGAGGTCCCCTCCCTGATTCAAAATTTTGGAAGGAAGGGGATCCCAAATACTTCATCCCCTCCCCTGATTCAAAATTTTAGAAGGAAGGAGATCCCCAATATTCCATCACATCTCCTCCAACACCTTATTTTGGCTCCGCTCTAAATTAGAGGGTTTTGGATGGAGTCAAAATTTTGGACTCTTTTGCCTTTATATTTTTCTTAATATTTCAATAATGCCCATTATGAAAAATATCATGATAAGTGAAAATATTTTATTATAAAATAAATTTAATATAAAAATATAGGGAAAATTACACTTAAGTCTCAAATAAGGAAATATATGTCACATAGGTCCCGTAAAAAAAATATACTCTTTTTAAGTCCCAAGTTAAGAAATTTATTACTGTCAAGTCCCAATTAACAACCCTGGGGTTGTTAATATAGCCATTAACAACTCCAGGGGCTATATTAACAACTTTGGGACCTGACAGTAATAAATTCCTACACAGGACCTATTTGACGTAAAGTCCCTTCACTACTACAAGAAAATTTTTTTACATCCCTAAAAGACATCCGTTTGGTAAAAAAGGGATGTAAAAAATAAAACTGATGGCATTTTTGTAATTTTAATGGATTTATCGCGTCTGTTATTTAGAAAAGGGACGTTAAAAGTGGGATATTCAGGTATTCTAAGTCCCCAAGTCTGTTTTGGGATGTGGAAGCTAATAGCTTCCGCG
>JBAGKO010032192.1:0-10574 GCA_037177275.1 Acacia concinna | reverse complement strand
TTTCATCAGTTTCTCCAATCACATGTAGGTATGTATTCTATGTTTGAATTATTATCATTTAATTATGAACTCAAATACAATAAATATGACATATGGCCACATGTAATTGAATAACCTAATGAAATTGATGTAAAGAACTTGATGTAAGTATGTTCCTATATAAACTATGTGAGGAATTGTTATTGTTTATAGGCTATATATAAATGCCATGTGCAGTGAGTGAAAAATCCTCTCGATCTAGCTGGTTATTACGACATAGATTGATAGAGATAGATGAGGAACTCATATATTGCTTAAGGTATGAAAAGGGATTTGCATAGTTAGAAGATGGGAATAAAGAAAATTCCTTAGAAAATAGTTGAGCCATAATTGTTTATTTTGGATGAGACCATGGGAAAGGAGACCAGATTTTAATGAAAGGAACAAACGAAAAATAGCCAAACGAAATGCTTTTAGCTTGAAGAATACCCACAATTTGCTTCTTATCAATTTTTTATGCTTTTTGAGAAGTTAACTTCTTGAAATATCATGGCTGACCTTTAGGATAAACCAAAAAGAAAAATAAATGCATAAATAAACAATGATCAGGCTACCTCATGGTCATTATTATCTTTTGGTATCTAATCACACACGGAGAAATAAGCATCTTATTACAAAGTCAAGTTCTATAACGTGACGTTTAAAATTTCACTTTTCTTTTGCAACCCATTCACACCCATATATATCTGTTAATTACCCGAGCCATTACAATTTTGTTGGGGGATCACAAAATGCCATATTACAAACACACCCCTCATAGATTTCCTCAGACGATCAAATCAAAAATGTTATTTTGTGGTATTTTTCGCCAGAGTCATCAGATTCTGTATATGTGTAATTACAATCTCTTTTCACCAATCCTTTTCAGAGGTTAATTATCAGTAGCAGTGGACTACACATATAGATATTGACAGAGTTGGTTCTGGTCTTGTTCCACAAACAATTAACACTATGGAAAGTGAGGGAATCCTTCGAGTGATGATAATGTAAAGTGACGAGAGTGTGAATGGGGATTTATACAGTGAAAAAGTTGAGATCATAAGGGAAGAGAGGGGTAAGGAAATCCATTGGAGCATCATGGCATAGGTAAAAACATTCACCAAATCATATAAAAATACATCAACTTGTTTACATTCAAATTGTAAATTGTTATAAAAATGATATATAATATACATTGCATGTGGAAAGGGCACGTTGGTCCCCACTGAATATATAGACTTTATTGACCATTACTCATTTGATTCTCCTTATCAATTTTTTGTTTAAGCACCCAAGGTTTCTGAACGGTTGATATTATTCTTCGTGAAAGGAAATTCTAGGATTATGTCTCACTTAGTCTTCATGTAAAGTGAGGGTGTCTGTAATTTTGTCTCATAACTATTATTATCAAATTAAAGCTTCGCGCTTTGTTATAAAGATGCTTGTTTCAACAACAAAAGCAAAGCCAAAACACCCATCGTTTCATTATCCCTCTTCTCTCTACTCTCTCTCCTTAAAGGAATATATAAGGTCAATAGTTCCAAACATAAGGTCAATAGTTTAAATGCACATCCCCAATTCATCGCCTTTAAATGAACACCCTGAAAGCATATGGATCTGTATTATATGTACAATTTTCTACTGCTTTACAGTTGGATAGAATTAATATAAAATATCAAAATTACGCTCCAACTAATAGTACTTCATTAATTAAATCGCTCAAGTAAAGTGGCTTTTTTTTTTGGAAGTTTGTCATATACTGCCCAAATATCGTTGTTGGTTCACCACTCTCTCAAACCACTTACCTTTCAGTGTTTGTTTAATGTTGTTATTCGTATACTTTAAGCAAAATTAAATAACAGAAATAGGTTGAAAAAAATATGACTTCGTATTTGTATGACCTGTGGAGAAGAACTAAAAGCAGAACTTCAAATTTGTGTCACCAATGTAGGAAAACTAAATCATTAATCTCCTACCAATCAGCTGGCCACGAGTTTAGATTTTTATCAAGTCTCAGAAGTACATTAAATGTCTTGCAAAGAAATCAGTATGCATGATGTAGCAATTAATTAATGAACTGATGTTTACGGCATACACCTTTTAATCCTACCTCTTGTATAAAGCTTATACAAGTTTTTGGGTGTGAGTTGGCAGTTCTGTATTTGAATGCATCGCGAATTAACTCGAGATAATCATTTGAAGGTTTGGAGTTCTAAGGCATTTAAGTTGCCTGACTTGAAAGAAACAGATAAGTCAAACAATTAGTATGGAATGTAAATACAATAAAGAGATCGAATGATAAAAATATCACAAGTAAATGAACTTATAGGCTGCAGCTAGCCTACTAGTAACCTGAAAACTGACATATAAGTGGGAGGTTGTCGCTTCCGTCTCTCTTGTAACTTGTAACTTCTTACCGTTAGAGTCTTATTCAAAAAAATGGCACAAAACTTTACATCGATAACACCTCTCTCAATTAGGTTGAAAGGTTTTTCAAGTGGCTCTTTGTCTGTCCCTATCATTAGTCAACTGAAAGACGATAGCCACAATCCATAATTCAAAACAAAAAAAAATGGCGGCATGCTAGCGAAGTTAATTAAAAAATTGGCAACAAAAAAAAAATGCCCTGTCATTTTGTTTTCGTTTTATTTCAAATTAAAATGTGTATTTTTATTGAAAACAAATCAAAAAGAATTTTTCAGATCAATCACATGCCAACTAAGATTAAAATGTTCTGATTTATTATATTTTTATTGAACAAGGTTTAGATGACGTGTTTTATTTTTTAAGTATGTAAATATTTCTCATTCAAACATACAATCTCACACCCAAAAAAAAAATTTAAAAAGTAGTTTGATGTCATTGAGCTACAAACAACACCCTGACTTGCAAATTAAAGGTTGATTGAAGGGACAATCTATATATATATATATATATATATATATATATTAGTATAAAATCTCAATTCAATGTCAGCGCTGCGCTGGCTGTATCCAATGTGCCTTCACGTGTCACGCTCAAACCCCTTTTTGTTTAGCATATTAGAGTTTCCAATATGGAAGGAAAGTATATGGATCATGGAAGCATAGAATGAAAAGGGACATTTGTAAGAATTCGAATAAAAAAAAAAACGAGGTACATTTTCTTCCTTTTCTTTCTCTTATCAATGTCGACTATGAGCATCTAATATATTACTAACTGTTATAGTGTAAATAAAATTGTAGATGAGCTGGCATATTTCAGTTATAACAAATTGTATTTAGTTGTGCATAATTCTTTTGTATATAAACAATACATTGTGGAAAAATATGCAAGTTACCATTTTTCCCAAATATTTGATTGTGTAATATGGTATTAGAGCCCTTCTCTCTCTCTCTCTCTCTCTCTCTCACACACACACACTTTTTTCCCTTTGACTTTTCTTATCTTCAATTATGTCTTCTATTGCACCTCACTTTTACTCACTTACCTTCCCTTACAGTGACCCTTAGAACCACTAATACATCCATATGTTCGAAACAGAGAAACTTAAAATTTCAACACAAACAAAACAAAGAAGCTACTCTTCCTTTATTAACAAAGGTATAAAAACCATAATCCATATGATACACTAATTATACTGTATATAGATACATGCCAACAAATATGAAATATAAGTCTCTATATCTAAGCCCGTTCCCTTCTCTTTCCTCTGTCAGAACTTTTACTTGCATTGTGGAGAGGGTAATGTTTCTAAAGAAACCTCAATAGCAAAATCATAAACAGAAACCATGTAATACAATGCATATACTATACCTCTAGTGTTCTCTCTCTCGGCACATTGTGTACTAGAAGTCTGCACATGACTCAACCCAAACTCAAACAAAGCCAAGGCATATATAGGAAGTCATACATCTTATGCATACAGGCTAACACAACCAAAACACAGCCTACAAGCACGCAACAAACAACAGACAAATAAAGCAATACAGGTTAAGGGTAAAGATTCTTGCTACTGTATACTCCTTACACGGTGTGAGGGCCCTGTTTCGATGTTTATGGCACCACTAGATTACTGGTTTACTTCTATGTAATATCTACACAGATGATGATATAGGGCATTACTGTCTACGTCTAATAATATACTACATCCCTTCCCTCTTATACCCCTTAAGGTCCTAGTTTTCCATTACCCATACCGTATCCTTCCCCTACAAGTATCCCTTGATAGAACCCCTTATACAACCCACTAAGTCTGGGTCTCACCTGTTGGCCCGTCCCAACTGCCTGGACCCGGATAATTGTCAGCATCTCTCCTTTAGAATTCTTATCTTAGTCTGGGATGGTCATACAACACTTCCCCATAGGAAATGTCATTTTGGTCCAGGACAGTCAGACAGCACCTCCCCCTAGGAAATGTTATCTTAGTTCTAAAAAATTGGGCAACACTTCCCCTTAGGAAGGCTTATTTTGACAAGAATAAATGGACAGAACCTTCCCTTAGGTTCATTATACATGCCATCTCAATTGGATAGAACCTCCCCTTAAAATTACTCTAAAACTGCTAAAAAATAAAGGAACTCAAAAGAGAGAGAAGACTTAACCTTACTTATACCAAAGACTGGGCCGAGACCACTCAAACTGCTCTGGGATTGCTCAGCTTTTTGACAAGGGTAGGGGTATAATAACAGAAAGGGGAATGGTGTGAAGAGAGAAGGAAGGGGGGTATTTATACTTTTTCAAGATGGGTTGTTCAAGTCCCGAAATTGTCGCCTGTTTTGCTCGTCATATTGATTGCACCTAATTATACAGTATAGTGCGCAACCAGTTGTTCTTATCTCAAGGAGCTATTATTTGGCATTCCTAAGTAATTTCCTAATTACTACCTAAACTAATTAGGGGGTTTTCTAGGTGCAAATAACTAAACTAATCTAAATCTAATTAAACTAATTATTTTTGGGTTTTAGGTTTAGAAAACTGGTTTGGTTGGATAAGGGTAACTAGTCTCTCAATAACGTTCACTCGATTATCCTCGCTCTCTCAAAAGATATTGGAGTATTAAATCTCTAAGTTCTTATGGAAAACCCCAAGCGATCGCTCAGGTCCAACGGTTTAATTAATGAAAACTCTCCTAGGATCCTAGGTTAATTAGCCTAAATTAAAACATTGTTTAGGTTCCTTAGAGTGCACGTAAGATGAATGAATGAAGTCCTCAAATTGTCAATCAACAATCCGAGGTATGCACGAGAAGAAGAATTTAAACACGATCGTGTAAATCAACAAAACACACATAAAAGTCTTAAAACTCATATATAAATAAATATTGAAATTCATACATCAAACTTGCATAATTAGTTTGGGTCTTGGTTACAATCGTAACAAGAATCTCAAAACTCAATAAAACTTCCTAGATTTAGGAAAAGCATTAAGATGAAGAGACTTAAGATCTATTTAGAAATTCTACTCCCCTGGTTATTACATAAGGTCCAACCTTGCTTCCATCACCAAGAGGCTAAGGGTTTAGCCTCTCATGGCTTCAGATCTCTAGCTATCACGTTCAATCTTCAACTCCATGAGAGATGGTTGAGGTTTATGGTGGTTTGGTGTTTGAATTTGGTAGATGGATGATTAGAGTTTGGAATTGGGGAAAATTGGGAATTAGGGTTTATAGATGCTAATTCGGATCATATCTATCAAGATTTTTATCTTAATTTGAAATGATATCTATCCAAATCGAAATCTCATCCAAAAATCGCGTGTCTGTAGATTACGAACTTAGGTCGTGACCTAAGAGTGTCCACGTCATGACTTGGACTTGGGGAAAATACTCCTGGCTTGACTTTGCTTCAAAATGCATTGTTTCATTAAAACTTCTCTAAGTCGCGACCTCAGTGGACAGATAAACATTCTCAAGTGTTTTGGCCTTCAAGCTCTAGTTTCTTCATCCGTGATCCATCCTGGGCTCCAATTTCTCCTTTGCTTGCTTGAAAACATAACAATAAAAGGGCTTTGCCAAGGCAAGTGAAGGATTAACTGAATAATATAAAATAAGTCTATTTTTACCCATAATTTAGCAAAATGCAAAGTATGAACATACAATTCATAAAACTCTAATTACCATGTATAATGTGGGTAAATGTATGCAATTAAGGCCTAAAATACCCTAGAAAACCATATAAATATTGTGTTAGATCACCGGTATATCGACTGTCACTAAAAATTCTAAACTGACTGTCATTAGTCTCCAAATAATTCAAGGGTATTCCCCAATTTTTCCTATATATTATTTCCAACATTTACTATTTTTTCTAGAATTTCTCTGAATTTGGGCTCTTACTGATAAAATTTCGGATAGAAAATCCTAGACATTAATCTCCATATTCTTTTGAACTGGAAATAATTTCATAACTCATTATAATTCTTGGGTTAATATTTCCTTCATTTAAATAACTTTTTGGAGGCCTTTGGATATTTTCCATATTTAATTCTAACTAATTCTTCCTTTTTAATTAGCTAAAAATTCCTGTGAGGCTTGGAAAATTTATCTTAATTTATTTTCCACTCTCCTTCATCCTCTAGGCCTTATAAACTTTATCTAGGGAATTTTCCTTGCAATCCTTGAATTTATGGAAATTTCCATTAATTAACCGTAGTTAATTACTTTTTAATTAGCCATAAGTAACTATAATTGCTAACAAAATCACATTTTCTCATTACTCTTTAGCCCTTAATAATCATTTAGTAAGTCATATCTTATATATGAAATTTAGGATGTTACAACAAGCCCCTTCTTTCCTTTCTCGATTAATTAAGAAATCTCATTCTTGAATTTTTGTCCTCCTTGATATTCAGACAAACCACCAAAGGAGTAGCTACTGACCTTATGGACTCCCCTCGAGCTTCTTCAATAGCCGTGACCTTTGCTTCCCAATCATTGGTGATGATATTGAGAATTTTTCTCACTTGAAAGCCTTGTTTATAAGTCTTTCCTAAAGCAGCTAGCTGGTTGATAAGATGAATATATCTCAATTCGAATTCAGCAATGCTTTCTATGGACTTCATTCTGAGTAAATCAAACTCGGTGGTGAGAGTATTGATTCTACTTTCCTTGATAGTTGTGGTTCCTTCATGAGAAATCTCTAAAGCATCTCACATTTCTTTAGTCGTTGAAAGATTGCAAATTTGAAAGTACTCCTTCTGACTTAAAGCACTTTGAATCATAAGAATAGCCTTGATGTTGAGAGTGACTATTCTTCTATCTTTCTAGTCAAACTCTGAGGCTTCTTCTTCACTCTGGGTTTACCTTCTACCTTTATAAGAACATAGTTGCCACTCGCAATCACATCCCATAGACCATATTTAGTTGCCATTACGAACACTTTGAAGCTTTCCAGAAAGCATAGTGTTCTCCATTGAAACCCGGTGGCCTTGTGATAAATGCTCCATTGGAAAGGATGCTTTCACCCAAGCTAGCTATTGATCTCTTCTTAGGTGGTTAAACCTTTAACAAGAAGCCTAACTTTGATAGCAAATGTTGAGGCAAACTTTACACCCAAGAGGGGGTGAATTGGGTGTTATAAATTTTTCTCAGAAGCTCAAGTCACAATCATGTATACTAGTTCAGTCAAAACTCACGACTATCAAGGAAAATAGAATCAATACTCTCACCCATTGATTTCTCATGAAGGAACCTCAACTTACGTCTAGTTATCATTAGCCATTGAGTTCTACTAACGCCCAAGATTTCAATGGGCTTTTAGAGCCATAGTACAAATTTGATTGATACTTTAAGAGTATACACTCCCCCTTACAAGTTACAATTAAAGTCCTCACTCAAAGTATCCCAACTTTGAGCAACTCACAAATGATTTCAAAATGTAATAAATACTCTCACAATAGAGTTGAATAATAATCACTGAAGAATAATGATAGAAAATGAATGTAACACTCTTAGAAAATTATCACTTTAGTCGTTAGTTGTTGCCATAATTAATGTTCGAGCATTTATACTGTTTGAGGAATTGATGTCCGTTGGAGTTTAGTTTGTAGCTGTTGAATTCTCATCATTCCTCTTGGTTGTTTTTGTTGAGACACAATGGATTTCCTTCTCAGTAATAAATAGAGCCGTTGAGACAAAGAGAATGTTGGTAGGTGAAAGTTTACCAAATTTGGTATACACATTTAATGCTTTTGGCATAGTGACCATTTTGATTGATTTGTGCTTGTGTGTCCTTGAAATGAATCATAACCTATTCTTATACATAATAAAGGTCATTTGTAAAAGTTAGAAACAAGTGGGTATCAATATAATAGTAATTTGAATGATTAAGAAGTTTACATTACAATGCTATATTTTCTGGAAAATTTGATTTTTGAAATTCCCTTGAGGTTTCTAGACATCCTCAAGGCAAGTCTTTATAAATCAGTAATCTTGAGGATTTTGTTAGAAATTAACACATGTACTTGCATAAAAGTGTGTCCTCAAGGATTTTACAAACTGAGATTACCTTGAGGGTGGAAATTATCCTTGAGGATTCAATCACATTGACTAACACCCTTGAGGAACAAACATTTACTCAAGGTTATATTCTGAAAAACATAGTACATAGTATGCTTGCACCCTTAAGGTTAAAGACCATCCTTGAGGTCTCGGGTTTCTGATAAAGAGTAATTCAAAGCATATGAAAATGATTCAGTTTAAAAATACTTACCACCCTCGAGATCAATGAATAACCTCAAGGTTCCTTTGATGTTGGCCCACTTGCAAGATATAAATTCCTGCTGTTCTGGCTCGGCCTTCGATCTAAGTAAGTTCTGACTCCATCCCTCTTTTAAATTCCTTTATTTTCCAGTAGTTGTTAGAGTAGTTAGGTGGAGATTCTATCCAATTGGGCAAGCCTAGATAATGAACCTAAGAAGAGGTTATGTACAACTATCTAGGCCAAAACAAGCCTTCCTAAGGGGAAGTGTTGCCCAGTTAGCCTTTCATAGGGGAGGTGTTGTCCAGTGGTCCCGAACTAAGATAGCATTTCCTAGGGGTAGTTGCTTTCTGACTATCCTAGACTAAGATAGCATTTCCTAATGGGAGATGTTGTCCAGTGGTCCCAAACTAAGATAGCATTTCCTAGGGGAGGTGATGTCTGATGGTCTCGAACAAAAGTAGGAATTCTTAAGGGGAGGTGCTGCCCAACAATTGGGAGGTCTAGTGAGTACATCTATGGAGAGATATTACCCAACTATCTCGGCCAGGGCATATGGTAACAGGAATTATTGTGGTATGTATAGGTGTGACAGAGAGATGAACCAAAGACCCAGACGTGCCAAAAATAGAGAAACAACACACCTGCACTGTACGAAGATGCTGGTAGCTATAATCTTTACCCCTAACTTGTATTTGCTCTGTTTGTTTGCTCTTTCTTTATTGCTTATATTCTGTGTTCTGGTTGAGCTATCATGTATATATGAGATATTTGACTCTCTATTTATGCCGTAGAGTCACGCACATGCTCTTGGTACATGATAAGTGCTGAGAGAGAGTACACTAGAGGGGAAGTACCACATTTGCATATAGCATAACATGTATTGCATTACACTATTATCGGTATGATTCTGCTACTAAGGTTTCTCCATAAACCTTACCATTTCCACAACACAGGTGAAGGATCTATAGGAGGCAAGGGAAAGGAGCGAGTTTAGTCATAGTCATTTCTATTTCCTGTTTATCATGGCATGTAATTATGGACAATGACAGTTTTGTACATACTTGGTGTTAACAGCAAGTGAGTTTCTGGTTTATTTAAGTTTGAAATTTTATTCTCTTTGTTTCATTGTTTCGACGCGTTGGTGGTTCCAAGGGCCACCTTAAGGGAACGTAATGAAATAAAACTACGTTGTTACATATAGGGAGCATGTACGTGACTCTAATTCTCCACATAACCAAGGCATATGTCAAGGAGTCATACCTTTCATCTCATAATATGCCATAACATAGCATTCATCTCATAACATTCCAAACATTACATTTATCTCATAACATTTCATCACATAACATTCCATATCATAACATTACATGCTTGCTCAATCATAAGACAATAAACATAGTACACACACAGATCAGACAAGCAAAGAAAAATAAAGTCAAGGTTAGAGATTCTAGCTACTCTTTTTTCCTGCTAACAATGTACAATCCTCTTGAGCTCCTGGTGCTTTTGTGTACTCTTCCTTGATGCCTAGAACATAGAACAATTTAGAGATATCAAATGCATGCCACAATGTTTTAACTGAAGACCCTTTCTCTTATACTTAGGGCCTTAGTTCTACCTTTCAATTATCGGATCCCTTAGGTCAATCCTACACAATTTTGGCCAAGGAATCCATCCACAAAATTCATTTCATTAAAATCACATTCCCTCCCCAACTTGGAGTATCCCAATTTTTGGGAACCTTATTAAATCATGATAAAATCATAATCTTATGATTTTATGTGTATTATGGGAAATTAAGGAGATTATGTTGAGATCTATTTTGATCTAAGAGATTATGAGGAATTATTTGGGGAATTTGAGAAGAGAATTTTA